>NW_026844032.1:1759301-1846965 GCF_029531705.1 Pantherophis guttatus | reverse complement strand
TCTCTCTCTCTCTCTCTCTCTCTCTCTCTCTCTCTCTCTCTCTCTCTGTCTCTCTCTCTGTCTCTCTCTGTCTCTATCTCTGTCTGTGTCTGTGTCTCTGTCTCTCTATTTCTCTGTCTCTCTTTGTCTATCTTTCTGTCTCTGTCTCTCTATCTCTGTCTGTCTCTCTCTCTGTGTCTCTGTCTCTCTCTCTGTATCTCTCCCTATCTTTCTCTGTCTCTCTCTCTGTCTCTCTGTTTCTCTCTCTCTCTCTCTCTCTCTCTCTCTCTCACACACACACACACACACACACACACACACACACACCAGAAGGCATTGGATAATCTGCAAAATCACCCTTGCAAGGCTGGGTCACTTGCAAATCTTGATCTGCTCAGTGTCACCAACGAACAAACAGTGATGGGAAGGACTCGGGAATCGTCTTTTCATGTAGCGGTTTTATTTTAGCAACGTGGAGGAATCATGCAGCAACAGGTTCAAGAGCTTGAAGGAAGTTTATGGAGAACGCGTGTTGCTCCAAAGAACAAAGCAACCGGATGCATTGTTGAGAAAATAAGTCCCCTTTAATGTTCGGGAGTTTTGTAGCACGTTTGAAAGGAGAGAGTTCCAACAGGCAGCAAGAGTCCTGGTTTCTTGTCGGTAGAATTGAATGCAGGATAGATCTTCTGGATAAATTCAATGCGTTGTCCAATTCTTGGATAATGGAAGAAAACTACAGACATGCAAAGAAGGATCATCCTAAATCATGACCATGGATAAAGCTTAAAAATTAACCAGTGTGTCTCAACCTCTGGCACTTTTAAGATGTGTGGACTTCAACTCCCAGAATTCCCCAGCCAGCATGGCTGGCTGGGGAATTCTGGGAGTTGAAGTCCACACATCTTAAAAGTGCCAGAGGTTGAGATACAGTGGATTAAATTATGTAGCTCAAAGCTGATGTTAATGTTTCAAGGTCTCAAATATCTAAGGGTAGATAATGCTGACTGGGCAAATGTTGAGGAGGTTGGCCAGGTTTTGAAATCTTTTTAAGATAACTATAGGGATCCTGGAACTCCCCTTTCCTGAGGGGACCACGACCCTCCGAAGTCCAAACCAGTATGCTCAAGGGCGAGAGATACTGGAAATTTCATTTCAACCTCTGGAGGCTCAAAACGTGTGGCTTGAGTTCAACGAATCAGCTACCAGCCATGCCAAAACGTCACTTAACAACCTGAAGAAAACCTGGAAACTAGGAATTTTGTTTTTGTTTTGTTTTTTTTCCCCCTCTGGGGAACGTTCCCCTTAACCGCAGCGGTCTTCCGCTTGGGGAGCTTCAGCGGTGACCTACAGCGTACACGTTTCGGCCTGCGCAAATGTAAAACGAAAGGCCGATTCCCAGAATCTCGAAGGCGATCACGAGGAAGGACACGAGGAACACGGTGTCCGTTACCGTCTTGAACCACTTTCGCACAGGCGTACCGCATCCCTGTTTTTTCACGGGCCAGTCATTTACCACAGATTTATGGGAAACGGTGTTCAACCTGCAGATGCCCAGCGCTGGTTGGAAGCTGGTTGGGTGGTCGCTGCAAGAACATGGGTAG
The DNA here is from genome assembly GCF_029531705.1 of Pantherophis guttatus. Next base: position 1,845,385 of record NW_026844032.1, on the reverse strand, counting down.
GTTCCCATCTTATCCTGGAAAAAGGTGTTGTTTTTCCAATTTTCCGGCCCGCTCCAGCCACAACAAGACATTTTGACCTGGACGTAATCCCAAGTTATCTCTTTGTGCTGGTTGGCCTGGTCCATTGGGTTATAGTTCTGGATGAGGCTGAGGACATTCTTGCCGAGGTTGTCATCTATCATCTGCTGTTTTAAGTAGACGAACAAGCCAGGGAAAAAGTGGAAGAGGATTAGGACTATCAGGAACGGGATGTAGGCCATCAAAATGAATTTTATTCCAAAGTAGAATCCGAGAATGCCCCATAAGCCGAGAAACATGGCGACGGCGCCAACCACGATGAAAATGTACAGCAGGATTCGGAAGGAGTCGAAAACGGACTGCAGGGCGGTGACGTAGGCGCTCTTGGTGATCAAAACCCAGAGGCCTAAACTGAACATGGCAGCTCCCATGAGAAACAAAAGGACGTTGAAGAAGCAGAACAAGCCCTTGAGGCATTTGCAGCAACAACACGGCATTGTTGCTTTTTCACAGAACTTCTCCTCAGAACTCGGAACCTTCAGCTTCAAAGGAAAGAAACACGGCGACCAAACAGAATCGCTTGGCTTTGTTTCCGGGTGGGTCTGAACCATAGAAAAGCCATCCTAGGAAGACAATGATAGCATTGTCTCTCGAGGGCACTCTAGCCAGGTCCAGTCTTTATGATCCGTCCTTTAGACTTGAGCGGAACCCCAAATGGCTGTTGGCTTCAGGAATGGCTCTAGGACAGTGATGGCTAACCTTTTTGCTGTCGCGTGCCAAAAGCATGGGGAGCGTGGGGGGGGTTGTGCGCGCATGTGCCTACACCCATAATTCAATGGGCCCCACCCCCGTGCACGTGACTCCACCCACCGCGCTCCCCACGCTTTTGGCACGCTATGGCATGATAGTCCTGGTGGGCCCGTTTTTCGCCCTCTGGAGGGCTTCCGGGGGCTGGGGAAGACTGGTTTTGCCCTCCCCAGGCTCCTAGAAAGCATCTGGAGCCTGGGGAGTGCAAAAAACAGGCCTTCCGATCCCACCAGAAGTCAACAAACGGCCGTGTCCGGCCTCCGGGGGGGGGGGAGGCCATTTTCACCCTCCCCAGGCTCCTAGAAAACCTCTGGAGCCTGGGGAGAGCGAAAAACGGCCCTTCCCCACCGCCCTGGAGACCCTCCGGAGGCCGGAAACAGCCTGTTTCCCGACTTCCGGAAGGCCCGAAAATCAGTTGGCCAGCGCATGCATGTGCGCTGGAGCTGAGCTAGGGCAATGCTCACGTGCCCACCGATATGGCTCTGTGTGCCACCAGTGGCACACGTGCCATAGGTTCACCATCACGGCTCTAGTATAAGACTAGCATCTAAAGCAGGGGTGGGGAACGATGGGCCTTTTATGACTTGTGGACTTCCACTCCCATGCTGGCTCAGAAATTCTGGGAATTGAAATGTACAACTCAGAAAGGGGCCATCGTTCCCTGTGCTGGCTCAGGAATTCTGGGAGTTGAAGTCCACAGGTCATAAAGAAGCCATCGTTCCTTGTGCTGGCTCAGGAATTCTGGGAGTTGAAGTCCACAGGTCATAAAGGGGCCAACGTTCCCCATCTCTGATCTAGAGCTTCATAATGGCATCCTATGCTTTTCAATTTCTTACTTCAGTCGAAATATTTTCCCAGAGATTTGAACACCCTTTGAGTTCCTAATTCAGCTTTAAGCCTCTCTAGGAAGGTTTTATGGAATTCCAGGTCATTAAAAATGCGAATGTGTCATTATTCTCCCCTCCCCCTCCTTTCCTGGAATTAGGCTCGTCCTGATCCTGCTTGGCTTTTTGTGGGACATTAAGAAATGGCTTTGTCATCCATCTTGGGTCCCTGACAGTATGGATGAACCTGTGTCATGGCGGTGTTCTGCCCCAGCTACGGATCCCAAAGAATGTAGCACACACAAACTCAGAACAAAACTCAGTTTACTTCGAAACACAGTCTTTTGCAAATGCAGGCTGTTAATAAAATGTTCTTAACAACCTGCCAGAAATTCCACAGATAAGATAGAGTCTTACAAGAGTTGGCAGAAAGCCCAGAAGCCAGGTTTGCAGAGAAAATCCAAACTCAATGATCAGCGAACGAACAAACGTTGTTTCCTGCAGCTTTTTACAAGCTGTGTGCAAATTTAAATAGGCTAAGGGAGTGGCCAATTAGCCCCAGGCCTTACTCTCGAGAAGACCTTCTCCTGAGTAACCACTCCTGCCTTTTTATTATTTACTAGCTGTACCCGGCCACGCGTTGCTGTGGCTCAGTCTGGTTAAATGGAAAAGACGAAGATCTTCCCCATTGACTTTGCTTGTCAGAAGGACGCAAAAGGGGATGACATAATCCCAGGACATTGCAACTGTCATAAATATGAATCTGCTGTCCCTCCCCCCTCTCTCCCTCCCTCCCTCCCTCCCCCTCCTTCTCTCCCCCCTCCCTTCACCTCCCTCCCTCTCTCTTTCTCTCCCTTTCTCGTTCTTTCTCTCCATCTCTCTCTCCCTCCATCCCCCTCCTTCCCGCCATCCCCCTCTCTCCCTCCCTTCCTCCCTCTCTCGTTCTCGTTCTCTCTCTCTCTCCCTCTCTCTTTCTCTTTCTTTCTCTCTCTCCTTCCACCTCTCTCCCTCCCTCTCCCTTCCAATTAATGATCAACGTCGCAACATTGCACACCTAATACATTTATTTTATTTTATTTTATTTTATTTTATTTTATTTTATTATTTTATTTTATTTTATTATTTTATTTTATTTTATTTTATTTTATTTTATTTTATTTTATTTTATTTTATTTTATTTTATTTTATTTTATTTTATTTTATTTTATTTTATTATTTCTATACCGCCCTTCTCCTGCGGGACTTAGGGCGGTGTACAGCCAAGATAAAACATAGCATATAAAATTTAAAAACATTTTTAAAAACAATTAAATAATTTTGGCACAAGTTTAAAACAACCCAATTAAAACCAAATTCAAATTAAAAACTGAGAGGATGGGATCAAGCCAGCCCAGGTGGCATGTGTTGGTTTTATGCCCAACAGATGGCGCTGTTTTTCAAAACATGTTTTTACCTGTCACCTGTCACAGGTGTGACATCTATATAATAGTAGGTATATAAAAACACGCGCATATTCGAATGCATCGTTGTGTCAAAATTTCAAAGCAATCGCTGCAGAACTTTCGGAGATTTAAGATTTTGAACAAACAAACATTTACATTTTTATTTATATAGATTATTTATTAGTTCGATTTATATGCCGCCCTTTTCATGGCGGCTTACAACGCATTAAGCAGTAGCCTTCATACTTTTCTATATACTTGCTTAGTAGGGCTTTCAGCGCCCCTAAGTGGTGTTCTTTTTTATACAAAGTCAGCTTATTGCCCCCACAATCTGGGTCCTCATTTTACCTACCTCGAAAGGATGGAAGGCTGAGTCAACCTTGAGCCTGGTGAGATTTGAACTTGCAGTAATTTCAGGCAGCTGGCAGTACATCTTCTTCAGCCTCCTCACTGTCCGACTTGAGCACCGGCTGCACAGGCTGCTGACGTGACACCACACCAGCCTCCTCGTCGTCGGGGTCAGCAACAATCCGCGCAGGCCGCTGGCGGGCCACAGCAGGTGGAGTTGAATGTAGTATGTCTTGTTTTTCTCAACCTTGGCCATTTTAAGAATGGGTGGACCGTGGACTTCAACTCTTGGCTGGCTGGGGAATTCTGGGAGTTGAAGTCCACCCATCTTAAAGTAGCTAAAGTTGAGAAACAGTGTAATATACTATGAATATTCTTGGCTGCTAGTTTATACTTTTTTGCATAAAAAGGGTCTTTCTTATTCTGGTTTTATTTTGGTTTTTTATTTATTTATTTATCCTATTTAGGAATTTTTAATTGTTAGCCATCGAGAGTCCTGTGTACAAAGGGGATGGCCATATAAATGTCTGAAATAAATAAATAAATACAGTATATAAAGGTGGCAATTAGTTTATTTGCCTCAAAGGGCCATCCATTCTAGAAATACGTCCCATCTCTCAGATTGGGTACTCAGTGACACAAGCTTACCCTAGACCAGGGGTGTCAAACTCAAGGCCCGTGGGCTGGATCCAGCCCATAGGGGTGCTTAAATCTGGCCTGTGGGGCCGGCCTGGAAATAGCAAAGGACGGCCTCCTGTAGCACCTTGCCGCCCAAAACAGGGTGCAGAGGGGCCATGCACATACCCCCGTGGCCCATTTTTAGCCTGGATGGCCTCCTGTACCAGCCTGCTGGCCAAAATGGGTCACGTGGGAGCCACATGTGCCCCCCGCCCCGCCAGCCTGTTTTCGGCCTGGACGGCCTCTTGCATCACCCTGACGGCCAAAACAGACAGTCTGTCTATCCACAACGCGCCCCATTTTAGCCGGCAAAATGCTGCAGGAGGCCATCCAGCCTGAAAACAGGCCGTGGGGGCGCCACCCGCATCCCGTTTTGGCCAGCACGGTGCTACAGGAGGCGTCTCCCCCCCCCCCCCACCGGACCGCCGAGGGGAACTACAATGCTGATCCGGCCCTCGAAGAAATCCAGTTTGACAGCCCTGCCCTAGACCAAAATGGCACCAGCTATTGCATCTTTATAACGAAAGTTGGTAACCCAAGAAAAATGTCTGGTGATCTTGAAAGCCACACAGTGTCTGAAAAGAGTGCCTGCTGACACACCTCTGAGGCGTGCGCCATCTCTAACGTGCCTTTGAGCAGAGCGAGTGACCACAACAATTGGAAAGCCTGCAAGTAAACTGGGTTCTTTGTAATTCCTCACCAGCCAAGAAGAGGATTTGAGATCCTCTTTTTTGACCCCCTATATTCTGCACTTTCTATTTTTTCTTTTTATTCTTGGTTTAGCTTTTATTATTTCTTTAATCTCTTACAAATGTAGTTAGTTGGTTTATTTTATTTTATTTTTTTAAATTTGATTTATATGCCGTCCTTCTCCGGAGACTCAGGGCGGCTTACAATGTGCTCAGCAATAGCCTTCATCCTTTTATATATTTATACAAAGTCGGCTTATTGCCCCCACAAACTGGATCCTCAATTTATCTACCTTAGAAAGGATGGAAGGCTGAGTCAACCTTGAGCCTTGGCGAGATTCGAACCTGCAGTAATTGCAGGCAGCTGATCTTAATAACCAGCTTAATAACAGGGTGCCTTAGACCACTGTACTACCAAGGATTTATTTATTTATTTATTGATTTATTGATTTATTGATTGATTTATTTATTTATTAAGCTTATATGCCGCCCTCTCTCCGAAAAGGACTCAGGGTGGCTCACAACAATATAATAGACAAATCAATATGAAATGTTAAAAACCATTTAATAATATTTAAAATTTAAAATTTAAAATTTAAAAATAGTTGCAGGTAGTCCTCGACTTACGATCATACAGGTCGTCCTCGACTTACAACAGTTCATTTTTAGTGACCATTCAAAGTTACTACGGCACGAAAAAAAGTGACTTTTTAAAAAAGTTACAGTTACAACCAATGCAGCGTCCCCATGATCACGTGATCAAAATTCAGACGCTTGGCAACTGACTCATATTTATGACAGTTGCAGTGTCCCGGGGTCACGTGATCACCTTTTGCGACCTTTCTGACGAGCGAAGTCAATGGGGAAGCCAAATTCACTTAGCAACCGTGTTACTAATTTAACAACCACAGTGATTCACTTAACAACAGTGGCAAGAAAAGACGTAAAATGGGGCAAAACTCACTTAACAAATTTCTCACTTAGCAACATAAGAGTTTGGGCTCAATTGTGGCCGTAAGTCGAGGACTACCTGTAACTGAACCCAAAATTTCTGTTGCTAAGCAAGACAGTTGCTAAGTGAGTTTGGCTCCATTTTAGGACCTTCCTTGCCACAATTACTGTTAAGTTAGTATCATAGTTGCTATGTGAATCTGGCTTCCCCCATTGGATTTGCTTGTCAAAAGGTCGCAAAAGGGGATCACATGACTGCGACACACAGCAACTGTCATAAGTATGAACTAGTTAACAAGCACTCGAATTTTGATCATGTGACGAATGGGAATGCTGCAACGGTCATGAGTCAATTTTTTTTCGAGTACCGTAATAACTTCGGTCACCAAACGAATGGTTGTAAGTCGAGGACTGCCTGTGCAACAAAAATAAACTGCCTTCAAATGAACAAACCCAGGAAGAGGAGAACTCCAGATACTCCACCCTGTGATCCAGAGTCCTCCTTTGAAGCCTCACCTCACCTTTGACCTGATGGATATCCCAAACACCAAACAGGAAGGGAAAGAAAGTTGTACAGCTGATACAATTTTTATTTTGCAAAAGTTGGAGAAACGGAGCAAGCGATACAATTCCAGACAGAAGAGATTTTCCCCTGGGAATTGAGGAAGTCAGCCTGAACAGCGGGGTCTGAATAATTTGAGAAAGGATGAACCAGCTTCAGGTAGGGATATTTGCGGAAGAAGTCCACCAGTCTAATCTCCCAACTTGATCCAAACTGCACAGAAGGAAGAGAGTACGTACCCAGCGCAAGGAGTTGTCCGGAAGACATACGGAGCATCCTAAATCTTATTACGGCAGTGAATAAAACCTAAAAGTTCATAACATTTGCACCCATTGATGCTCTTGGCTATAAAAGGAAGGAGCAAGATAAGTAGAGGAATTTGAGTTAATGCTCCAGTAGGGACTGCCAAGCACCGTCTGGAACAAGGAATCCAGTTCCCTCTTTCCTCGTGGATCGCATCCAGGCTCCAGGCGGGGTCGACGTCTTCAGTACTGGCACGTTTTGCCTTTGCAAAGGCAGATAGAGAGCCCTATCCCCAGCACCTCCGTGATGCCCACTCCGATGCAGACCCCGAGAAAGACGTTGAAATTTTCCTGCAGCCAGTTCTGCACAGCCATCCGGCACCCGTGCTTCTTCACGGGCCAGTCGGCCATGGTGCTTGCGTTCGAATCGGTCTTCAGAGCACAGAAACCTGTCCCTATCGAGGTGTCCTCCGTCTGGTTGCTGCAAGAACATGGATAGAAGCGCATTTTGTTCGTCCAAAGGATTTTGTTGAGTTGCCAGTCTTCGGGTCCGGTCCAGCCGCAGCACGAGAACTTGAATTGAACAAAGTCCCAAGCGGATTCGAGGACCTGATTCATATCATCCGAAGGGTTATATGTCTGGAAGAGATCAATCACCACCTCGGGCATTCTGGCTTTCAGTGAGCTCTGTTGGAAGTAGATCATCAGACCAGCAGTGACCTGGGCCGAGAGGATGAACACCAGGCAGGTGAGGTAGATGCCAAGGGCACACCGGATGCCACAGAGGGCCCCTAAGGATCCCAGGAAGCCGAGCACCATGGTGACGGCACCGACTCCGATGAAGACGTAGAGCCCAGCTTGGAATGAGGGCACCGAATGCTGCAGGATGGGAATGAAGGATTTTTGGTCAACCAAAATCCAGGTTCCAATCCCGACCATCAGGGCCCCCAAGATAAAGAACAGGTGATTGAAGAAGAAAAACAAGTACAGGGTGACTTTCTTACAGCAATATCCCACCTTCATCTTCCTTTGAACAGAATCTTGGGACTTCTGCGTGGAACTCGGAACATTCAACTGAAAAAAATAAAACGGAGTCCACCAGCACAATGGAAGAACTGTATGTCGCCATCTGTGGAGCTTCTCTGCTAGGCTTACTAAACTTTAATCCATTCTATTTCTTTCCCTCTTTTTTTTTTTTTTTTTGCATTTGGGCCCAAATCAGTGTTGACTCCTGACGATCGCCTGGTTACCATGTCCCTGTACTAAAATGAGGGAAGGATCACAAAGACAGCAGTTGATTTAGTTAGACAAAGGCTGTGTTCCTCGAACAAATGTTATTGATGTGTGTTGTGGCCCCGCCCTCTGAGCCTATCCCATCGGAGGAAGAAAGCATGAGGAAGAGGAGTCAGCCAGGCCTCCCTCTCCAGGCCCTTCCCCTCTGGCACTGTCTCAGGAGCCGGCCGAGGGAGAGTGAAGGAGAGACGTCATTCCTGGACGCACGCCACCGAAGGCGTGATAAACGATTGCAGCAGCTCAGGAGGCGTGCTAGGGATTAGAACTGAGTCACTGGACCACACCCCAGAGATTATATAATAGAGGGTGGTGGCCAGTGATCCCTGTGACGAACAAAAATAAACCTTGGATAGTCACTAAAGCATCATCCGAAACTGCTGAGAGGAATATTATTTCTGTTGGACTCTTGTACGCTGAGTATATTATCTTTCTGTTTCTGTGGAAATAAAAGCACTTGGCAGATAGTGTGTATATCGCTGCCAAGTTGGAGATAAAGACCTGGGTGTGTGCCAAGTGCTTCCTTAACCCTCGGCTGGCTGTGTTTGTGTGTGTGTGTGGACGGGGACAGATCAATGTGTTATCTCTAAGCCACTTTCATTCAATCAATCAGTCAGTCAGTCAGCTGGAAGGGACCTTGGAGCTCTTTCAAGTCCAGGGGTCAGCAACCTGCGGCTCTGGAGCCGCATGTGGCTCTTTCACCCCTCTGCTGTGGCTCAAAATATGCGTCACAACCACCAATGTGCGACACCCGCCAGCACGCAATTTATTGAGCTTTTCAATCCCAGGTAGGCCAATCATTGTAATGCTGTCTACATGGGGCTCCCCTTGAAAAGCACCCGGAGGCTCCAACTGGTCCAGAATGCGGCCGCGCGGGTGGTTATGGGCACAACTTGTTGTGCCCACGTGACACCCCACCTGCGTGAGCTGCACTGGCTCCCAGTGGTCTTCCGGGTGCGATTCAAGGTGTTGGTTACCACCTTTAAAGCGCTCCATGGCATTGGACCTGGATACCTTCGAGACCGTCTTCTGCCACCAGTAGCCTCCCACCAGGCCGGTTTGCTCCCACAGAGAGGGTCTCCTCAGGGTGCCATCGGCCAAATTATGTCGGCTGGCGACATCCAGGGGGAGGGCCTTCTCTGTGGGAGCCCCTGCCCTTTGGAATGAACTGCCCCCAGAAATTCGTAAAATCTCTGATCTCCATGTATTTCGCTGTGCCCTCAAAACCTTCTTGTTCCGCCAGGCTGGGCTATCAATGTAAAGATTTTAATTGGTTTTAAATGGGATTTTAAATTTGGGGGTTTTATAATTGAGCCTATCATTTAATAATTTTAATTATTTTTAAATTTTGTCTGTCTTTGTGCTTTTAATCAGGCTGTACACTGCCCTGAGTCCTTCGGGAGAAGGGCGGTATAGAAATAAAATAAAATAAATAAATAAATGAATAAATCATGGATAAATCCAAGAAAAGAAGACTTTCAGAAGAAAACAGAACATTTAATTCAACTACATATGCTAGTTTTGTGGCTGCTCAAGAAATAGCCAGGCACAGGAAGGGTTTTGTGGCTCCCGGTGTTTTCTTTTCTGTGGGAAATGGGTCCAAGTGGCTCTTTGAGTGTTGAAGGCTGCAGACCCCTGTTCTAGTCCAACCCCCTCCTCAAGCAGGGGACCTGATATCTGTGATGGTGAACCTATGGCACGCATGCCAGAGGTGGCACGCAGAGCCCTCTCTGCGGTCATACGCGCCAGCACCAGCTGCACTTCCGGGTTCCATCGTGCGTATGTGTGCTGGATAGCTGGCCGAGAGCTAGCTGCTCTCTCCTGGGTTCCATCGGCCAGCTGATTTTCGAAGAACCTGGAAGAGAGCAGCTGATGGGTGCACATGCACACGACAAAACCCAGAAGTAGAGCTAGCTGCCGCACGCATGCGCACAAGCCAGCTGCTCTCCTCCGGGTCCTGGCGCTCCGGCACGTGCGCACACACAAACACACGCTCCACTTTTGGCACTTAGTGCCGAAAAGGTTAAACATCACTGCCCTATACCATTTCAGACAAATGGTTGTCTCTCTTCTCAAAAACCTCCAGTATTGGAGCACCCACAACTTCTGCAGACCAATTGTTCCGCTGGTTAATTGTCCTCGCTGTTAGGAAGCTTGTCCTTAATTCCAGGTTGCTTCTCTCCTTGGTTAGTTTCCATCCATTGTTTCTTGTCCTGCCTTCCGGGCTTTGGAGAATAAGTTTCTTCTGAGCACTGTTTCGATCTCCCAGTGTTTTAATTGTATTTGTTTAAAACAGTGATTCTCAGCCTCCCAACTTTTAAGATCAGTGGACTTCAACTCTTAGAATTCCCCAGCCAGCATGCATGCTGGCTGGGGAATTCTGGGAGTTGAAGTCCACACATCTTAAAAGTTGCTGAGGTTGAGAAACACTGGTCTAACTGTTTTTCTTGTTCTCCTGAAATGTATTTTCTCTGGGAAAGGGGATTTGAGATGCTTGTCTAACCCCATTTTTATCTACTACATAGAACAAATAACCACTAGCCCACCCATCGATTTTAGCAGCTCCAATTTTTTTTAAAAAAATTGATTTATATGCCGCCCTTCTCCGGAGACTCAGGGCGGCTTACAATGCGTTAAGCAATAGCCTTCATACTTTTGTATATTCATACAAAGTCAGCTTATTGCCCCCACAAACTGGGTCCTCAATTTTGCCATCTTGATAGAATCTTGACAAAATTCCAAACAACCACGTGTATTAAAATTAAAGAGTGTGGTTGCAGCAGCACTTGGACTAAGAAAAAAGACTCACAAGCTTGGTGAAACTCGAAACGACACACCTAAAAATTCATAGGAGATGAGCAAAACGCCTCTTGATCCGTGTCCTTTGCGTCTTGTTCTAAAATGTACGATCCCGATGCTATTTGGGTAATTGGGGGAACAGAATGGATGAGCCTCTGATTTCAACAGTCTTAACATTAAATACGGGTAGTAACTGATCGCAGAGCAAGTGTTCAAAATTACAACAGACCTCCCGGGGGTACTTGTGATCTGGATTCAAAGTTCTGATGAGGGTGACTTCCACTTCCCCACCCCCCAGTCATGTGACAGTATTTTGCGCACTCCGCAACTGGATCACGGTTTATAATGTCCTGGAGACACGACAACCGTGTTTTGTCCAAAATCTCCACCTGCTTTTTGGCAAAACCAAGCCCATTGAGAACTATTGGGTTGCAGTCGCTTTACCATCATGGCACCTGCTTATTCAATCGTTTCAAAACAAGGTCGTAAAATCAGGTCAGTCACAATGGGTGACCCTCATTTATGACCTTCATGATTTGCAGCCATGATAAGTGTCAGCGCTCCAGAAAAACCTCCGCTCCAATTAAAAACTCTTGAGGCAAGCATTTTCTCAAAGTTCCATTTATTAGAGTAGGTATACTGGCACATCTTGGGAAAACCCAAATCTGAGAGTTCCAGGTTTTTCCTCAGTAAATCAAAACCCCCAAAACCATCATCCCCTCACTCCTCAGTCAATCACATGCTCCAATCACCATCCGTCCCATCATGTCCCATCCAACCACTCCTTCAGATGCAGGCTCATCCTGACCTTGACCGACAGGAAGAATGCTATTTTGTCTAAATACAAACCCTCAATTAAATCCCCCCCCCCGCTCCTACTTTCCCACACATGAGAAGGTGGCAGCTTGGAAGCTTCCGGCCTAATATGGCTTCCAAAGCTGACAATAAGCCAGCTCCATTACACTCATAACTCAAGGACTGCTGTATACTATCCTTAATTTCTTTGAAATAGTGGTTCCCGGACTAGAAAGATCAAAAAGATCCGAGGTGGCACAGTGGTCAGAGTGCAGTACTGCTGCAGCTGCTTCAGCTGACTGCTAGTTCAGCAGGTCAGCAGTTCGAATCTCACCAGCTCAAGGTTGACTCAGCCTTCCATCCTTCCGAGGTGGGTAAAATGAGGACCCAGATTGTTGGGGGCAATATGCTAATGCTAATGCAATATGCTAATATGCAATATGCTATATGCTAACTTTGTAAACCGCTTAGAGAGGGCTGTAAAGCACTATGAAGCGGTATAGAATCTAAACAATAACAATAACAAATCTCCTTTCCCGCCCAGCCAGACTCCTGGAGATTGCTGAAAACTGGGTTTAATTTCGCTCAGCTCAGTAGATGTTGCTGCGAGACCCCGTTTTAAGTCTTAATACAATAACAACAGAGTTGGAAGGGACCTTGGAGGTCTTCTAGTCTGACCTTCTCAGGCAGGAGACCCTCTACCAGTGATGGCTAACCTTTTTGCCATCGCGTGCCAGGAGAGCAGGGGGCGGGGAGGGTCGCGCGCGCACGTGCCCACGCGCATGTGTGCACAACCCCCTCCCTCCCCCACTCCTGGCACATGATGGCCTGGTAGGCCCGTTTTTCTTTCTTACCTGGTTCCAGATCCTCTCTGTGTATCTGGGAACGGCGAAAACAGCCTTTCCCACTCCCTTGGAGGCCCTACGGAGGCTGAAAGGGCCCATTTCCCCACTCCCGGTGGGACAGGAAGTGACATTTTTTGCTGTCCCCAGCCTCCAGAACCTCTCTAGGAGTCTGTAGGAGCCTCTCTAGGAGTCTCTGGAGGCTGGGGACAGGAAAAAAGTCACTTCCTGTCCCACCGGGAGTGGGGAAATGGGCCCTTTCAGCCTCCGTAGGGCCTCCAAGGGAGTGGGAAAGGCTGTTTTCGCCGTTCCCAGATACACAGAGAGGATCTGGAGCCAGGTAAGAAAGAAAAACGGGCCTTCCCCACCCCCACCCCCCAGGCCCTCCAGAGGCAGGAAACAGCCTGTTTCCCTACTTCTGGTGGGCCCAGAAGGCCCGAAAATTAGCTGGCCGGCGCGCGCATGCGCCCCAGAGCTGAGCTGGCGTGCCCACTAATATGGCTCTGTGTGCCACCTGCGGCACGCGTGCCATAGGTTCGCCATCACGGCCCTATACCATTCCAGACAAGTGGCTGTCCAGCCTCTTCCAGTGTTGGAGCACCCACAACTTCTGGAGGCAAAGTTGCTCCACTGGTTAATTGTCCTCACTGTTAGGAAGTTTCTCCTTAATTCCAGGTTGCTTCTCTCCTTCACTAGTTTCCACCCATTGCTTCTTGTCTTGCCTTCTGCTGCTTTGGAGAATAGGTTGACCCCCCCTCTTCTTTGTGGCAGCCCCTCAAATAATGGAACACTGCTATCATGTCACGTCTAATCCTTCTTTTCATTAAACTAGACATACCCAATTCCAGCAATTGTTCTTCGTGTGTTTTTAGCCTCCAGTCTCCTAATCATCTTTGTTGCTCTTCTTTTGTTCCAACAGACCATGATCAATCACAAGAAAAAGAAGCCCACCTTCAGTTGGAAAAGTCTATCCAGGAAATAGCAGCAACTTTGGGAAAAGTTGGAGGAGACGCTCTGCAAGATGCGACGCCGCAAAAGACCTTGGAGGATGACGGTAGAACAGATGGTGGCCAGGGATCTCTCCCAAGCAAGAAAGCCAAAGCGAATCCGTACAAATGCATGCAGTGCGGAGAAAGCTTTTACAAGTGGTCCCAGCTGATAATCCACGAGAGGGGTCACAGCCGAGAGAAACTGTACAGCTGTCCCCGGTGCGACCAGAGTTTTTCTTCCCGCCACGCCCTTCTCAGCCACGAGGCAAGCCATGTGAGTGAGAAACCGTACCAGTGCTCCGACTGCGGGAAAACCTTCCGCGAGAAAGCCTATGTTCTCCAACACAAGAGGATCCACACCGGGGAGAGGCCATACGCTTGTTCCGAGTGCGGGAAAAGCTTTTTCCGCAAGGGGTCCCTGATCCTGCACGAGAGAATCCACACCGGGGAGAAGCTGTACAGATGCCCAGACTGTGGGAAGAGCTTCAACCGTAAGCCGCACCTTGCCGTCCATCGGAGGATCCACACGGGGGAAAAGCCGTACGAGTGCTCCGATTGCGGGAAGACCTTCACCGTGAAATCGGCTCTCAATGTACACCTGAGAACTCATTCGGAAGAGAAGCCCTACCAGTGTCCCGAATGTGGGAAAAGTTTCCGTGAGAAAGGAACGCTCAACATCCACAAACAGAGCCACACGGCGGAGAAGCCTTACCAGTGTGCCGAATGCGGGAAATGCTTCAGTTACACCGCATCGTTTCGGAGACACAAGAAAACCCACTCAGCCGGATCAGCTCTCAAATCCTACGAGTGCCCCGAATGCGGGAAAAGCTTTGGCCGCAAGGATTACTTGATCACACACCGGAGAATCCATACGGGCGAGAAACCTTACATGTGCTCCATATGTGGGAAGAGCTTCAATCACGGAGCAACTCTGGTTACACATAAGAGGACCCACACAGGAGAGAAGCCTTACGAGTGCTCCGAATGCGAGAAGAGCTTCAAACAGATTTCTGGTTTAATTACGCACCGGAGGACGCACACAGGTGAGAAACCCTACGAATGCCCTGACTGCGGGAAACGCTTCATCCTGAAAGCGTACCTTGACGTACACAAGAGAATTCATACAGGAGAACGGCCGTATCAGTGCTCCCATTGCGGGAAGGGGTTCTCCTGCTCCTCTTACCTTTTAAGGCACGAGAAAACCCACACGGGGGAACGCTCCCACACCTGCTCGGACTGTGGCCAAAGCTTCTACTGGAAACGCTCCCTGATCATGCACATGAGGAAGCACACGGGGGAGCAGACTCTGCACGAGTGCAAAATCTGCGGCAAAGGCTTCAATTGGACATCCGCTCTGACCATCCACATGAGGACCCACACGGGGGAGAAACCTTACATGTGCTCGGAGTGCGGGAAAACTTTCAGCGGGAAGTGGATCCTCATCCAACACAAGAGGATCCATACGGGCGAGAGACCCTACAAGTGTCCCGAGTGCGGGAAGAGCTTCCACGCAAAGTCCTCGCTCTTCGCCCACAAACGGACCCACACGGGGGAGAAGCCGCACGAGTGCGCCGAGTGCGGGAAAAGCTACAGCGTGAAGGCCAACTTTGTGGCGCACATGAGGACCCACACAGGGGAGAAGCCCTACGAGTGCTCGGACTGCGGGAAAAGCTTCTACAAGAAAGACCGTCTCATGACGCACAAGAGGACCCACACGGGAGAGAAGCCGTACCAGTGCTCCGAGTGCGGGAAAGGGTTCAACTGGAAGGTGGGCCTGATCAACCACACGAGAATCCACACCGGCGAGAAGCCGTACTCCTGTACTGAGTGCGGGAAGTGCTTCCATAAAAAGGACCACCTGGCTCGCCATGAGATCATCCACACGGGAGAGAAGCCCTATTCCTGCTTCGACTGTGGGAAGAGCTTTAATCAGAAGGTTGCCCTGATTGTGCACAAGCGGACTCATACGGGAGAGAAACCCTACAAATGCTCCGAGTGCGGGAAAAGCTTCAGCTGGAAGAGATCCCTCCTCACCCACCGGGCGGCTCACCTGGGGAAGAAGGCCTACCAATGTTCCGAATGCACGGAAAGCTTCAGCCAGCGATCCCTTCTCGCAGAGCATGAAAGGACCCACACAGGTGAGTTCCTGTAGGACAGCGAACCAAGGCCCCTTTATGACTTGTGGACTTCAACTCCCAGAATTCCTCAGCCAGGACACTAGTGTTCTGCCCCAGCTACAGACCCCAAAGAATGGAGCACACACAAAGTCCGTTCAACCTTAGTTTACTAAATAAACCAGTTTTTTACAACAACGGCTGTTAATTAACTGCATTAACAGCCGCCAAGAATTCAAAGAATAATACTGAAAGCTTACTATGGTTGGCAGAATGCCCAGAAGCAATTTGCAGGAAGCTGATAAGATAAGCAAGACAAGACACGAAGGTATGTGGACGAAGTTGTTCCCTGCAAATTGCTTCAGTCGGCGTTCCTCCTTAAATAGGCTAAGGGAGCGGCCAATTAGCCCCAAGCCTTACTCTTGAGGAGACCTTCTCCTGAGGAGCCACTCCTGCCTTTTGGCAGCTCTGCGCGCCCGTGCATCGAGAAGAGGCTCTTCCTCTTCGTCCTCTTCACTTAAGGGAGATTCTGGAGGTTCTGAAGGCCCTGGCTGAATCCCTGCCTCTGGCACCACATCTTCTCCAGCCTCCTCATTGTCTGACTCGAGTGCCAGCTACACAGGCTACTGGCGCAGCACCACACCAGCCTCCTCGCTGTCGGAATCAGCTACTAGCTGCACAGGCCGCTGACGGGCCACAACAACTAGGAGTTGAAGTCCACAAGTCACAAAAGGTTCTCCACCCTTGCTGTAGGACATCTGGTTGAAAAGAAAGAGTCTTTTTCTTTCTTACGGAGAAAGAAAACGGCTCATGCGATTTCAGAAAATCTTGAGATGAGTTCCTGGTGTTCTCCCAAAAGGTGCTCTTGCAAAAGGCATCTGGACTTTCTTGGGTTTTTTTTTTTTCCCCCCTTGAAAATGTTTTGCTTCTCATCCAAGAAGCTTCTTCAGTTCTGTCGTCTTGGAGTGAGAAGCGAAACGTTTTCAAGGAACAAAACAAGAAAGTCCAGAGGAACAAAAAATGATTAGGGAGCTGGAGGCTAAAGTGCACAAAGAACAGTTGCAGAACAGAACGTGCTAAGCCCAGGTTTGTATTACGTTTGATTTTTTTTTTGTCAACCCGTGTGACTAAAAGACTGTTAAAGGTAAAGGACATTTCATTCTTTCCCTCCTTCTGCATCCTTGCATTCTATTCCACTGTTTCTTTAATATTAGTGTAACACTTTGTTGTCCTGCGGTGAGTTGTCCGAAGCAAGTTGGCCGTGCTGAATTGTCATTAGACCCTCCTCTGCTGGCACAGGTGGGACAGGCCCAGGGGTGAAATCTAAAATTTGTTACTACCGGTTCTGTGGGCGTGGCTTGGTGCGGGGGAGGGGGGGTAATGTGACTGGGTGGGCATGGCCATTTTTTTTTTTTTTTTTTACTTTTAAAAACATTTTTTACATGTAAAACCATGTTAAAAAAATGCTTTCAAAAGGCTCTGACGATCCCAGCTGAGTTGCCTGATCGGCAGGCAACTCAGCTGGGGTCGTCCGAGCTTGGCTGATCAGAGCCATTTAAAAGTAAAAAAAATGGCTCTGATGATCGCGCTGCTCAGCTGGGCATGGGGAGCGGGGGCAGGGATTTTTGCTACCGGTTCTCCAAACTGCCCGCCGCCATTGCTACCTACTCGCCCGAACCGGGAGCATTTCACCCCTGGATGGACCAATCCGAGGGGGCGAGACAGCCCCTCAAAGCTTTCAGCCTTGCAGGATTCTGTTAATGTAACCTTAGAATGAAGAGAGGGCTAGCAGAGCTGGTTGGGCTTCTTGTCTAAACCGCCTCGCAGGGCTGACACCGTTTGTAACATCCACATCTTCCAGCTCCTCCTATCACACCCACAATTGTCACCGATTTAGAAGTCCTGTAAGGTGTTAAAACATCCCACTGAATTAACTTTCTGCATTCTCAGATCTTGTTGTCGGGCCTCCCGAACTCTCCATGGAAGAAATCACCACTGCTGTGGTAAGGCGAGAAAAATATATATATATCTTTTTTTTTTTTAGTTCCTCTCTACCTGAATCTTCCCAGCTACCCCAAAAAAAAAATCTCAGTGAAAATTGATCATAATTGTCAGGGTTCCGAGTAACACCCCCAACGAAAGAAGACTCCGAGGCTAGAAGTTCCTCAAAGTTCCATTTTATTAGAGATGCCATATTGGCACATCTGGGAAAACCCGAATCTGAAAGCTTCCGGGTTTTCCCCACCCAAAAGAAAGTCCAAGTCCCTTCCCCTGCACCCACATGTCCATCACATGGTCCAATCAATGCACCGTCTCACCTGGAGATGCCTCCCAGTTACGCCACTCCAGGTGCAGGCTGAATTTATTTTATTTTATTTTATTTTATTTTATTATTTATTTTATTTTATTTTATTTTATTATTTTATTTTATTTTATTTTATTTTATTTTATTTTATTTTATTTTATTTTATTTTATTTTATTATTTTATTTTATTTTATTTTATTTTATTTTATTATTTTATTTTATTATTTTTTAATTTAAATGCTGCCCCTCTCCGGAGATTCAGGGCGGCTCACAATACATTTTGAAAAAACCATTCTAAAAACATTTAAAAGATTAAAAAAAATTAAAAACCTTAGAACGCATTCACGCCATTTGTGGCCGGATCTCGCCAGATCGCAAAACGAGATCAACGGCCCCAGGCCTGCCGGAAAAGTCAGGTCTTAACCGCTTTACGGAAGGCCAATAAGATGGGGCTGCTCTGGACCTCAGGAGGTAACTGGTTCCAGAGAGCTGGGGCAGCCACAGAGAAGGCCCTCCCCCGTGGGCCCGCCAGCCGGCATTGTTTAGCTGACGGGATCCGGAGGAGACCAACTCTGTGGGATCTTACCAGTCACTGGGAGCTATGCGGTAGAAGGCGGTCTTGAAGATAACCTGTCCTTGACTCTCAGAGAAAAGAATGTTATTATGGCTAGATATCTCTGCAACTCCATGCAATCCCCCCTCCTAGTTTCCCACAGCACTAAGTGTGGCAGCCCTGAAGATCCAAAGATGGCCTCCAAGGCTGACAGTAATGTTCAAGGTCTACTCAAGAGAGGTTGGGTGGGCTTCTGGGGTTGAGCGTGTGACTGTGACAAAGTAATCTGGGCTGAAATTGAGACCCAAAGCTGAATCTGACAGAATACTTAATGTGTTGTGTTCAGTGGTGGGTTTCAAAAATTTTTACTACCGGGTCTGTGGGTGTGGCTTGGTGGGCGTGGCTTGGGCATAGCGTGAGAAGGATACTGTAAAGTCTCCATTCCCATCCCACTCCAGGGGAAGGATACTGTAAAGTCTCCATTCCCACCCCACTCCAGGGGAAAGTTACTGCAAAATCCCCATTTCCTCCTGATCAGCTGCAACTCGGGAGGCAGAGAATAGATGGGGGCGGGGCCAGTCAGAATTTTTACTACCGGTTCTCCGAACTACTCAAAATTTCCGCTACCGGTTCTCCAGAACTGGTCAGAACCTGCTGAAACCCACCTCTGCTTGTGTTGTGTGTTTCTTCAACCCCACTTGCATGGTGTCGGAGGGTTTTGGTAGCTGTGGGTTTTGTTTTATAACCAGAGATTTATATTTTCTGCCCCCCCACTCTCTCCTTCAGATGAGCCTGGACTGCAATACAATTATTTTGACCACAGCCGTATAGCACCAAATTGTCGAAAAGGTAAGTGAAGTTGAGAGAAAAGAAGGGCGAGAGGGTGCAATTAATGTCCTGGATCAGGAAGGAGAATAAGTGGTTCATGGACTGGTAGACGGCAGTGTTATTCGTACTCCAATACTTTCCTTTACCTTCAGTGATTCATTTATTTAATTTATGTATTACAGGTAGTCCTCGACATACCTTGTTTTCCCAAAAATAAGACCAGGTCTTATATTAATTTTTGCATTAGAAAGATGCATTAGGCCTTATTTTCCGGTTAGGTCTTATTTTCAAGGAAATACAGTACTAAATGCATCCATCTGGCTGACAATCTTAACTGGGGCTTATTTTTGAGGTAGGGGTTATATTACGAGCATCCTGAAAAATCATGCTAGGGCTTATTTTCCGGTTGGGTCTTATTTTCAGGGAAACACAGTATAACTATGACTGCTCATTTAATGACCATTTGGAGTTACAACAGCCTCACAAAAAGGTGCTTTACAGGCCCTAAAGCAGCCCCCCTCTCCAATCTTTCTGGCATTGTGGACTGGCGGGGGGGCGGTAAGAGGAAATGATTTTGTGTGAGTGGCAGGCGCTCAATCACCTTCCGCTTGCATGGCCCGGTTCTGAACGGGCTGCGGCCCAGTACTGGGCCGCGACCTGGGTGTTGGGGACCCCTGCCCTAAAACACTTCTGCCTGTCATAAAACGTGCCATCCCCCACCCCATGGTCACATGATCACATTTCAGGTGCTTTGACAATCAGCTTGCATTTATAACTGGTGGCAGCATCCCATAGTCCCACGATCACAATCTCCCAGATTTCTGACCATCACAGTATCCCAGAGCCACGGGATCACAATTTACGATCTCCCCTGCTGGCTTTCCCGCGAGCAAAGTCAATGGGGAAGCCAGCAGGAAGTCAGAAGCCCTGATTACATGAGGGCCTATATACCCTCCCGGTGATTTGTTTAACAACAGTAACCAGAGACTGACAAGTGACGTGGTTACTCACTTTGCACTCTCATATCGCATTACAGGTAATCCTTGACTTACAACAGTTCATTGAGTGACCGTTTGAACATACGACGACACTGAAAATATTGACTTATTACCATTTTTCACACCTGTGACCATTTTAGCATCCCCGTGCTCACTTGATTTACATTCGCATGCTTGACAACTAACTCACATTTATGACGGTTGCACTGTCCCGGGGGTCACACGATCCCTCTTTGCAACCTTCTGACGAGCAAAGTCAATGGGGAAACCAGATTCACTTAACAACTTGAACACCTGCGGTGATTCACTTAACACACGTGGCAAGAGGAGTTGTAAAGAGCCTTGGTGGCGCAGCAGACTAAAGTGCTGTTAAGTAGCACCAGCCGCCTGCAATTACTGAGTTTAAATCTCACCAGGCTCAAGGTTGACTCAGCCTTCCATCCTTCTGAGGTAGATAAAATGAGGACCCGGATTGTGGGGGCAATAAGCTGACTTTGTATAAAAAAGAACACCGCTTGGGGGGCCCCGAAAGCCCTACTAAGCAGGTATATACAAAAGTATGAAGGCTATTGCTTAACGCATTGTAAGCCACCCTGAATCTCCCGAGAAGGGCGGCATATAAATCGAACCAATAAATAAATAAATAAATAAATAAAATGGGGCAAAAATCACTTCACAAATTTCTCACTTAGCAACATAAAATGTGGGGCTCCATTCTGGTCGTAAGTTGAGGACTACCTGTACTTGGCGATGGAAATTCCATTCCCCATTACTGTTGCTAAGCGAGGACTGCCTGCAGTCCCTTGGTAGTACTAGGGTTTAAGGCACCCTGTTATTAAGCTGCTTAAGACCAGCTGCCTGCAATTACTGCAGGGTTCGAATCTCGCCAAGGCTCAAGGTTGACTCAGCCTTCCATCCTTTCTAAGGTAGGTGAAATGAGGACCCAGTTTGTGGGGGCAATAAGCTGACTTTGTATAAATATACAAAAGGATGAAGGCTATTGCTGAGCACATTGTAAACCGCCCTGAGTCTTCGGAGAAGGGCGGCATATAAATCAAATTTTTTTTTTAAAAAAAAAAATTGAAACAACTTCTTGAATAATTCCCCTCACCTATGTTTCATTGAGGGCTGCATCAGGGTTGTGTTTGACCTTGAGGGGCTGGGGTGAGCATGGCCGGAATGGGCATGGCCAGCTCGACATCACTTGGGTCAGGGGCACCTGTGGTGGCCTGAGCACTCTGCCAGCGAAAACGGGCTCCTGAGCTCCGTTTCTGCCTGTGACGGCCTCCTGCAACTCTCTGCCAGCGAAAACGGAACTCAGGAGCATCCCGAGCTCCATTTTCGCTGGCAGAGAGTTGCAGGAGGGTCCCGAGCTCCGTTTTCACTGGCAGAGGTACTGCGGGCCAGTCCTTCGCTGTTTCCAGGGCGGTCCCGCGAACCAGATCTAAGCACCCTGCAGGCCAGATCCAGCTCCCGGCCTTGAGATTGGCATCCCTGTTCTATGTTCTTGGGGCAATCTTGCTTTGTGGTTAACAGTGATATGAGATTCAATATATATTTCAATATATTATAGAATATATGGAATATTCTTTCTTTCAATGTTGAGAAATTGAAAGAAAAATAGTTGACTTCAAAATAAAAGCAGTGCAGTTGTCATAATGGATATTTCTTTAGATTTCATTTTTAATTTATTTTTTTTTTAAATTTGATTTATATGCTGCCCTTCTCCGGAGACTCAGGGCGGCTTACAATACGCTAAGCAATAGCCTTCATTCTTTTGTATATTTATACAAAGTCATCTTATTGCCCCCACAACTGGGTCCTCAATTTACCTACCTTAGAAAGGATGGAAGGCTGAGTCGACCTTGAGCCTGGTAAGATTCGAACCTGCAGTAATTGCAGGCAGCTGTCAACAGGGTGCTTTAGACCACTGTACTACCAAGGCTTTTATTAAATCAATCAATTTCCGATTGACCTCACATGGACTAGACTGCCAAAATGCCGGATGCATAAAATTACTACCCCTCTTTTTAAACTCTTATTTTTTACATGTGGTTTTGTTTTATATCTTTTAGCTTTTCATGGTAATAGTAATCTTAGACTCTAACGCATCTTCTATGCTTTTTGAATGGCTGCACCCCACCCTCTTTTTGCTGGTCTACAGCCACAATAAAAATTTGATTTGATTTGGGGAAAGAGAATGTTCTAGCAATCATCTTGTTTGTACAAATGACGTTTGCACACAATTCCTTTAGTAAACTGGAAGTTCCATAGAATTCTCTTAAATAGCAGATTTTTTCTAATCCATCAATGGTCTTATTTTGATTCTTTTTTAAGGATCCTGGACTCAGCCAGTTGACCAAACCAAACAGAAAAGTCTTCAAAGAAGCTCTTCCAAATGTTTTCCTTCAAGAAACTCATCCTTTTCCTTCTGAGGACATCAAGATGGCTGCATTTCTCTCAGAACCAATCCCTCCCTTCATCTTTTTTTCATCACTAGCCCTTACTGGATGTGGTGTCCATCTCCCTAAACATTATCACGCTGACCGCTTCTCTTTGCTCGCGTCCTCTGAATAACATAGATCTAAATGTAATTCTGTAAAATAAAATGACTATATTGTATTGAGTTGTGCACTTGCAATTATTTCCTCTCTCTCCCTCCCCCCCCAATCTTTGAAGATTGTAGTATTAGATATCTGAATTTACATGACACGCAATAGTGACGCATTTAATCCATTTTTATTTTAACATTTAACTCAATATTTCACCAGTCCTCTCGGCTCAGCAGGCCTGATCTTGAGGGAGTTTCAGAAAGTCAAAAAAGATGAAGCCAGCCTTATCTATTTACTTAAGCCCAGAACTCTTCAATATCTTCATAAATGATTAGATGAGGAGATAGAAGGGGAACTCATCAAATTTGCAGAAGACACTAAGCTGGCAGGAATAACCAACACCCCAGAAGACAAGCTCAGGATCCAGAAGGATCTCGACAAGACCTGAAAACTGGGCCTTATCTAACAAAATGAAATTCCAACAAATACAGAGATCAAAAATATATTGTTCTTCTTTATTTTAAATTTCCTTTTTTATCATTTCAATCCAAGAAATTAAAACACAAGCTAATGACATGTAATGGCAGCTGAGGTGATTAAAGGAGTCTTGAGTTCAAATCCTTTCCTCTCAAACCCTTGACTCTAATCCACCTAGGATTAGATGATTAGGTGATGACAGGGGATCTAAAAATTGACCCATCAATCAAAGACAAAATTACAAGGGAGGGACTCCAAATTTGGGACACCACAGAGAGACACTGAAAGTTTGGATGAAAACGAAAGCTGCCACTACCAGAGGAATCCACATTTCTGACAGCTGAACAGTATACAGTATTCAAACTTTGTTCCAGTGTAAATTACAGCTAGTCCTCGATTTACGAACACAATTGAGCCCCAAATTCCTGTTGTTGAAACATTTCTTAAGTGAGTTTTACCCCGTTTTACGATCTTTCTTGCCTCAGTTATCAAGTGAATCGCTGCTATTGATAAGTTAGTAACCTGGTTGTTAAGTGAATCTGGCTTCCTCACTGACTTTGCTGGTCAGATGGTCACAAAAAGGATTCATATGACCCCAGGACAATGCAACGGTCATAAATACGTTGCCAAGCGTCTGGATTTTGATCCCGTGACCAGGGGATGATGCAACGGTCGTAAGTGTGGAAAATGGTCATAAGCCACCTTTTTCAGT
Source organism: Pantherophis guttatus (assembly GCF_029531705.1). Next base: position 1,821,570 of record NW_026844032.1, on the reverse strand, counting down.
GCCGTTGTAACTTTGAACGGTTTTTAAGAAGAGATTGGACAACCACCTGTCTTAAATGGTGATGGTGAACGTACGGCATGCAAGAGGGAACCATGTTGTCTGGCACGCACGGAGTCACCTGTTCCTCTTCTGGATTTCTGGCACAAGTGCGTCAGTCGGCCATTTTGCATGCAGCAGTGCCGGAAAATGGTAGAGCTGGTCTTCCGTTTTCTTGCATGACCATGTATGCCAGCCAGCTGATCATCATGTGCACATGCGTGCCAGAAACCCGGAAGAGTAGCTGGCCGGCGCACATGCACACACTGGAAACCGGAAATTCATTTTCGGGCAAGTGCATGTGCCCTGGGCAGCTCCTCCTCTGGGTTGTGGGCCAGACGAGTGTGCACGCACACAAAGTACACACGAGCGCGCACTCCCTTTTCGGCACTTGGTGCTGAAAAAGTTCGTCATCACTGGTATAGGGCCTCTTGCTTGAGCAGGAGGCTGAACTAGAAGACCTCTAAGGTCCCTTCCAACTCTATTCTGATTAGAATAGAATAGAATAGAATAGAATAGAATAGAATAGAATAGAATAGAATAGAATAGAATAGAATAGAATAGAATAGAATAGGAGAATTGGAACGGAATGGAATGGAATTTAGTCTGTCTGTCTGTCTGTCATCTATCTATCATCTGTCTATCATCTATCATCTATCATCTATCTATTATCTATCTATTATCTATCATCTATCATCTATCTATCTATCTTCTATCTATCTTCTATCTATCTATGTATCATCTATTTATCTATTATCTATCATCTATCATCTATCTATTTATTATCTATTATCTATCTATTATCTATCTATTATCTATCTATTATCTATCATCTATCTATTATCTATCTATTATCTATTATCTATCTATCTATCATCTATTATCTATCTATCTATTATCTATCTATTATCTATATCATCTATCTAGCTATTATCTATCTATTATCTATCTATCTATCTATCTATATCTATCATCTATTATCTATCATCTATCTCTTATCTATCTATTTATTATCTATCTACCTACCTACCTACCTACCTACCTATTTATTTAAGCATGTATTTTATGACAGATACAAGTTGTAAACATAATTATAAATACATGAAAATGATACGAATAAAAGAAAACATCAGGACAGGGACAGTAGGCACGCTGGTGCATTTATGCACGTCCCTTACAGACCTCTTAGAAATGGGGTGAGGTCTACAGTAGACAGTCTAAGATTAAAGTTTTGGGAATTTGGGGAAGAAATCACAGAGTCAGGTAGTACATTCCAGGCAACTCTGTTGGTGAAGTCGTATTTTCTGCAGTCTAGTTTGGATCGGTTTACCATGAGTTTGTATCTATTGTGTGCTCTTGGTTGAAGCTGAAGTATTCATTGGCTGGTAGGACATTGTAGCAGATGAGTACTTCAGCTTCAACCCAAACAATTTTTTCAACCAAAAAATGGTTTTGATTGTCCGATAGGCAGTGCAAGTTCCAGACAGATGAGCTGTATTCAAGAATTGGCCTGGCAAAAGTTTTGTATGCCCTAGTTTGCAGTTCAATATTACCAGAGAAGAAACTACCCAAGATTAGGTTAACAACTCTTAATGCTTTTTTAGTGGAATAGAATAGAATAGAATAATAGAATAGAATAGAATAGAATAGAATAGAATAGCAATAAGATTGATAAGAATAGAATAGAATAGAATAGAATAGAATAGAATAGAATAGCAATAAGATTGATTAGAATAGAATAGAATAGGAGCCTTAGTAGTACAGTGGTTTAAAGCACCCTGTTATTAACACAGCTGCCTGCAATTACTGCAGGTTCGAATCTTGCCAGGCTCAAGGTTGACTCAGCCTTCCATCCTTTCTAAGGTAGGTAAAATGAGGACCCAGATTATGGGGGCAATAAGCTGACTTTGTATAAATATACAAAAGTATGAAGGCTATTGCTTAACGCATTGTAAGCTGCTCTGAGTCTCCAGAGAAGGGCGGCATATAAATCAAATTTAAAAAAAAAATAGAATAGAATAACAATAAGATTGATGAATAGAATAGAATAGCAATAAGATTGATAAGAATAGAATAGAATAGAATAGCAATAAGATTGATAAGAATAGAATAGAATAGCAATAAGATTGATGAATAGAATAGAACAGCAATAAGATTGATAAGAATAGAATAAAATAGCAATAAGATTGAGAATAGAATAGAATAGCAATAAGATTGATAAGAATAGAATAGAATAGAATAGCAATATTGATGAATAGAATAGAATAGAATAGAATAGCAATAAGATTGATAAGAATAGAATAGAATAGAATAGAATAGCAATAAGATTGATGAATAGAATAGAATAGAATAGCAATAAGATTGATAATAGAATAGAATAGAATAGCAATAAGATTGATGAATAGAATAGAATAGAATAGCAATAAGATTGATGAATAGAATAGAATAGAATAGCAATAAGATTGATGAATAGAATAGAATAGAATAGCAATAAGATTGATAATAGAATAGAATAGCAATAAGATTGATGAATAGAATAGAATAGAATAGCAATAAGATTGATGAATAGAATAGAATAGAATAGCAATAAGATTGATAAGAATAGAATAGAATAGAATAGAATAGCAATAAGATTGATAATAGAATAGAATAGCAATAAGATTGATAAGAATAGAATAGAATAGAATAGAATAGAATAGAATAGAATAGAATAGCAATAAGATTGATGAATAGAATAGAATAGCAATAAGATTGATAAGAATAGAATAGAATAGAATAGAATAGCAATAAGATTGATGAATAGAATAGAATAGAATAGCAATAAGATTGATAATAGAATAGAATAGAATAGCAATAAGATTGATGAATAGAATAGAATAGAATAGCAATAAGATTGATGAATAGAATAGAATAGCAATAAGATTGATAATAGAATAGAATAGCAATAAGATTGATGAATAGAATAGAATAGAATAGCAATAAGATTGATATAAGAATAGAATAGAATAGAATAGAATAGCAATAAGATTGATAATAGAATAGAATAGCAATAAGATTGATAAGAATAGAATAGAATAGAATAGAATAGAATAGAATAGAATAGAATAGAGCTGGACGGGACCTTGGAGATTGATTGATTGATTGATTGGAATCGCGGGGAGGGGGAGCCTGTCTTTCACAGACCAGCGCTCTGTTCCCTGCAATTGGTCGCGCTGCCACAGCCCCGCCCCCCCTTCCGCTGCTGCAGCTGCACTTCTCCAAACCCGGGAATTCCACTTCGCATTTTCCAAGGCACGAAAGGGGGCCGGACCGGAAAGAGCGAATTCCTTCCCCCCCCCACACACCGCAGGTCTTCTCTAGGAATCGTATCATCGCTCGTTTTAACCCTTAAAGAACCAGGAGATTGGAGACCAATGCCAAGGTTGCTCGCTTGGACACGTTCCGGGGTCGATGTTGTTGGCAGCGTTTCCATTCAGTAGCGTAATAGTAGAGCTGCCGATTTACGGGGGGAAATTGCAGTTTCCTATTAAAAGTAAACGCTTTCTGGCAGAACCCCAAATTAAAATTAAATGTATAATTTGGGGTACTGCCCAAATCTGAAATGGTATAAATAGGATCTCCTGCTTGAGCAGTGGGCTGGACTAGATGACCTCCAAGATCCCTTCCAGCTCGATTCTGATTCTGAATATTGTAGTCGAAGCCAATTATATAGGGAGGTGCTCAATTTTAATTGTGCAGGTAGTCTTTGACTTACCTTCACAACCGAGCCCCAAATTTTCGTTTCTAAACAAGACCGTTGCTAAGCGAGTTTTGTCTCGTTTTACGACCTTTCATGCCACAATTGTTAAGCGAATCACTGCAGCTGTTACATTAGTGACACGGTTGTTAAGTGAATCTGGCTTCCCCACTGATTATCAGAAGGTTATAAAATGGGATCACCTGACACACACCCCTCCCCCCAGGATACTGCAACCGTCATAAGTATGAGTCAGTAGCCAAGCGTCCGGAGTTTGATCATGTGACTATGGCGATGCTGCAACTGTCGTGTGAAAAATGATAAGTCGTTTTTTTTCAGTGCCATCGTAACTTCAAAATGGTCACTAAATGAATGGCTGTAAGTCGAGGACTCTGTACAGTATAAAGCTGATAAAGCACCTTTCTTTCTGCAATCTGGGCTCTTCAGAAGATAGATTTATTTATTTATACATACCCTGTTTTTATTATTGTTTATATAAATAACTCAAGGCAGAGAATCCAGCCAATATTCCTTCTTCCTCCTATTTTCCCTAAACAGCAACCCCGTGAGATTGGGCTGAGAGAAAGTGAGTGGCCAAAATCACACCTTGGTCTACAATTCCCAGAAAGCCAAGGGAGTTTGGCTGATATTAACTGAGAATTCTGGGAGCTGTAGTCTCAATAGATTGGAGGGGGGTTCAAGTTGCTTGCCCGAAGGTCACAAAAGGGAATCAGGTGATCCCCAGGATCTTGCAACTGTCATAAATACATGCCTGTTGCCAACTGTCCAAATTTTGATCCCGTGGCCCCACTTTTTTTCAGTTGTAACTTCAAACGGTCACTAAACGAATGGTTGTAAGTCGAGGACTTCCTGTACATTAGATAAAGGGTGTGTGTGGGTGGGTGTGATTCCTTTATTCCATTCCCCCTCCCAAATTTTGCGAATTGCAATCCTTTGCTCCCCCTTTTCTCACTACCTTTCCCCCATCCCCAAATGCCTCCTTTGGCTTGTAGGAAGTTAGCACCCACCCCTTTCCTGGAAGAATGAAATATTTTAGGAAATATTAAAAAGGCAGAATATTATGTTTCCCTGGTTGAGAAATGGAGAAACATGTTTTAAAGACAAAGCAACTCCCACCTTCCTGCCTCCCCCCCTCCCCTTGGTTAATGGGCCAGAGACAGAAACTCAGTCTTTGACAATACGACCCATCTGCAACACAACAGCAACAGAAACTAACCCAATGGGACCCATCTAAGACAGAAACTCACCACGTGGCACCTGGGAAGTTTACATCAGCCAGCAAGGCTAGCTAAAACCCTCACCCCCTGGGAGTCTTGACAACCAGTCAGGATACACTTTCGGGGCCCCAGGAAGTTCAAAGCCAGAGAAAGCATAAAACCCGGGGACTCGCTGTATCTCGGGCCCTTTTCTGTTCAGGAACTCAAGCCATGTGATCCTGTCCACCATTAAACCATCTTTCCAAGCAGTCTCCACGTTTCCAGTGTCTTTTTCCTCACTTGGAGCTGAACCCAGAAGGATATGTCTTCCTACAGGCTCAAGAACTCCCAAATTGGTTGCCAGGTGTCCACTATTTGAGCGGACAGTCCGCTTTTTTCACATTATGTTCACTATTTTTTTTCACAAAATAGTGGTCATTTTTTTAATTCAATATGATGAAATGGTACGTAAGTTTTGCGAGTCAGAATTCCATGAAGTCTTGCGCCATGTTCCAACACGTTGGTTAAGTTTATTTAAAGCGGTCGAAAGACTTTATTTTTTGTAAGAAAATATATAATTTAATTGTAAAATGTTTTTTTATTTTTTTACTACTTAACCCCCACCCCCGCTTGTCCGCTATTTTTTGGAAACAGACCTGGCAACCCTACTCCCCAGTTTAACAGTAACAGAGTCGGAAGGGACCTTGGAGGTCATCTAGCCCAACCCCCTGCTCACGCAGGAGACCTGTACTAGGGATTCGAACTGGCCGACCATTCTCAGTGCTTCAGCCACTGAGTCACCTACTCAGGCTAACCCACCCCTCAGCCTCTTTCAAAAGGCAATTCATTGGACTTACAATGAAAAAAGACGGGGGGGGGTGGAGGGAAGGGAAGGCATGGACTCTTGAACTTTGCTGTCTCCCCCCCTCCCATTTATTTCCTTCCTTCCCTCCCCCCCCATCCCCTTCCTCTCTAGGCAAGGAGAACTCTCTCAGTTCAAAGACCAAAGTGCCAGAAGAATGGAGCCACCGAGATGAAGCGGCTAGAGAGGAGGGATAAGGGGGTGGATAATAAATCAAAGGGATTTGGGGGGGACTGTCTCTTCCTGTTCAGCCCACTAGCAAAGTATTAAAGCAAAGTGAGCCTGCTTTGGCTGGAACAGAGAAGGCGGACCTGTAAGTCCAGGGCGGGCAGAGCGGGAGCGTGCATGCAACTATAATGCAAATTTAGCAATACCAAAAGTTGGTTTGATTGTTTGATCCATTGTGATTGATTGATATTCCCTCCCAGTTCTCCAAGAGTGCTTTACAATATATGTGATGGGTGCAGCAGATTCGTTGTTGGGCACCACGTGCATGAAGACCAGCAGCTCGGGCAATCCCTTTGCAATGGTGACAAACAAAGTTGCTAGTCCTTATGGATGGGAATCTCGGTTCAAGTGGGCGTGTGCAACGCTCTGGAGCTGGAGGGCGTGTTTACGGTGCGCCTGGCTTCGATGGGGTTTTACTGTCATTTCTGGCCCGTTGCTGAGATATTGTAGTGTTGTTTTTTTTCTATAGCTCCTTCCGCAGGTTACACTTTGAGGAACTTGGTGCAAAATTTAAGGGCACGCTGAACTCGACTTACTACCGATTGTGTAGTGACCGTTCCAAGTTACGACACTGAACAAAGTGACTCGTGACCGTTTTTCACACTTACGACCATTGCCGCATCTCCATGGACAAGTGATGAAAATTCAAACGCTTGGCAGTTGACTCACACTTATGACGGATGGCAATGTCCCGGGGTCACTTGATCCCCTTTTGCGACCTTCTGACAAGCAAAGTCCATGGGGAAACCAGATTCACTTCAAAATCATTCAGTTACTAACTTAACAACTGCAGTGTTTCACTTAACAACTGTGGCAAGAAAGGTCGTAAAGTGGAGCAAAAAGTCACTTAGCAACTGTTTCGCTTAGCAACAGGATTTTTGGGCTCAGTTGTGGTTGTAAATTGAGGATTACCTGTAATTGCTATTTATGTATTTTGAGTTTCTAACATTTGTAGTGGGATCTTCACCTAGCCCCATGTGAGTTAATTAATTTGATTTATATGCCGCCCTTCTCCGGAGACTCAAGGCGGCTTACAAGGTGTTAAGCAATAGCCTTCATACTTTTGTATATTTATACAAAGTCATCTTATTGCCCCCACAAACTGGGTCCTCAGTTTACCTACCTTAGAAAGGATGGAAGGCTGAGTCAACCTTGAGCCTGGTGAGATTCGAACTTACAGTAATTGCAGACAGCTGGTATTAATCACAATGCTATCTGTCTGCTGAGCCACCAGGCCCAGCTTTTGTGAATCTATGAATCTCAGGGAATGTCCCAAGTTTATTCCAGGGATGATCCTGTTTCAGTGGTGAAATCCAAATTTTTTTACTACTGGTTCTGTGGGCGTGGCTTGCTAGACGTGGTGTGGCTTGCTGGGCGTGGTGTGGCTTGCTGGGCGTGGTGTGGCTTGCTGGGCATGGCTTGGTGGGGGTGGCAGGGGAAGGATACTGCAAAATCTCCATTCCTACCCCACTCTCGGGCCAGCCAGAGGTGGCATTTGCTGGTTCACAGAACTACTCAACATTTCCACTGCTGGTTCTCTGAACTACTCAAAATTTCCACTACCGGTTCTCCAGAACCTGTCAGAACCTGCTGGATTTCACTCCTGTCCTGTTTGGGCTCGGGTTCTCCTGGTGATCAGCACCCAGCATTCCTATTGGAAGAGACTTAAAGAAATCCATCCTAGAATCAAAATGAAGCTGCAAATAACAAACCTCACCATGTTAAAAAAAATAATAATCTCCTCTGTAGGCTTTGTTTGGAAGAAAAAAAAATAGATTAAAAAGTGCAAAGGAGAGCAACTAAGATGATTAAAGGTCTGGAGACTAAAACATAGGAAGAAGGGTTGCAGGATTCGGGTTTGGCTAGTCTAGAGAAAAGAAGGACTAGTGAGGACATGATAGCAGTCTTCCAGTATTTGAGGGGCTGCCACAAAAAAGAGGGGTTAATTTATTTTCCAAAGCACCAAAAGGCAGGAGAAGAAACAATGGATGGAAACTAATCGAGGAGAGAAGCAACCTGGAACTGAGGAGAAACTTCCTAACAGTGAGGACAATTAACCAGTGGAACAGCCTGCCTCCTGAAGTTGTGGGTGCTTCATCCCTGGAGGTTTTTAAGAACAGACTGGCTAGTCAGCAGGAGGCTGGACTAGAAGACCTCCAAGGTCCCTTCCAGCTCTGTTCTGATTCTGATATGTTAGAATGGTATTTCTCAACCTTGGCAACTTCAAGATGCGTGGACTTCAACTCCCAGAATTCCCCAGCCAGCTTGAAATTGCCAAGGTTGAGAAACAGTGTGTTGGAAGGATCATGGAAAGGAAGTGTGAAACAAATCTATAGCATCTTCCTTCTTAGACACAGCCAAAGATGTTGAAAAGATACAGAAGTGATCTAACAAGAGAAAAGGCAGCAATTTGGGTCCCTTAATTTATTGCTTTATTTCTTTTTCTCCTAACAGAAACATCACTTGGTGGGGAGAAAAAAATTCCCGTTCTCAGTCCACCAATCAAAAGTCACAAAGAACTCGTTGACCTTCTTTAATATCTTTTTTTTCCCATCAGGCTTTAAATTCTGCAGTCCAGACCCTTCGCCCTCTTGGTGAAACGTGAGCGGCTCTAAGGAAAGAAAATGTCCGCCAAGCAGAACAAGATGTCAGCTCCAGATTCAGACGCTCGATCTCTGGAGCGCAAGGTGACAACCGTCATCAAAACGGAGAAACAAGAATGGCCTGGAATTCAGACTTCCAGCAGAGAAGGCGGCTTCCCTCGAGTCATGCAGGTGGGGACCATCGGGGAGTATCTGAAAAAGCCCGCACCCCAGGAACCGGAGAAGGGGCTGTCCGAATGCTGGGAGGCTCAGTGGCAGGCATTCCTGCACACCATGCAGTCCTCACGTTCCGGATGGGGAAACGTGGAGCCATTGGAAGCCAAACAACAAGACGATATTCCTGATTTTTTTTCCGCTGTGGAGCAAGAGAGATGCCCAGCAGCCAAAGTGCAGAGGACGAGACAGACATCCCAGCCTGATGGAAAGAATCCAGAGTCCCGTAGCCTGGAGAGTGATGGAAACAGCAGGAAGCTTAAGAGAAAAAGAGAAGAAGCTCCGAAGGAGGAAGCGGGAAGCGTGGAATTACAACGCCAGCACTTCCGCCAGTTCTGCTACCAGGAAGCCGAGGGTCCCAGAGAGGCTCTTTGCCGACTGGGGTACCTTTGCCATCAGTGGCTAAAGCCGGAGAAGCACACCAAAGAAGAGATCCTGGATCTGTTGATTCTGGAGCACTTCCTGACCATCCTGCCCCCCGAAATGCAGAGCTGGGTGAAGAGAAGACACCCCGAGACTTGTTCCCAAGCGGTCGCCCTGGCGGAGGATTTCCTGCTGAAGCAGCAGGAAAATAAGAGGCAGACGCAGACGGTAAGAGCCGATCTTCGGGTCGCAGCAAATTGGGGAAAGGTCGGTAAAGAGTGAGAAAGATTTTGTACAGGTAGTCCTCGATTTACAACAGTTCATTTAGTGACAGGTGGAAGTTACAGGCTGTTGTAAATCAGAGGTCCAGGCTTTTGCTCTGTGTGAAGATGTGTCCCTCACTCTCGCAGAGAGCTTTATTTTTTATACAGTTTTACACAGGCAGATAAAAAGGAAGGACAGCAACAGTATCCTAATTGGTAGAAACTAGTCAGCCCCCTCTCAAGTTGCCATCCTCTCTGAAGGTGAGATAATACAGATCAGAGCCAAAATGAGATCATAGGCATGAGCTAAGGCAGTGTGCGGCTCTTAGCCTGGTACTACGACCTTTGACCTACCTCTACAACAGGGCCCTGTTAAAATGTGACTTAGGACCATTGTTCACATGACGGTTGCAGCAACCCCATGGTCACATGATCAAAACCCGGATGCTTGGCAACTGACTCGTACTTATGACGGTTGCAGTGTCCTGGGGGTCATGTCATCCCCTTTTGCGACCTTCGGATAACCAAAGTCAATGGGGAAGCCAGATTCACTTAACAGCCGTGTTACTAATGTAACAGCTGCATCGATTCACTTAACAACTGTGTCCAGAAAGGTTGTAAAACGAGGCAAAACTCACTTAGCAACTGTCCTGTTTAGAAATGGAAATTTTGGGCTCAATTGTACACAACTACCTTAAATTAAAATAAAATTGAGCACCTCCCTGTATAATTGGCCTAACTAATGTGGCAAGAAAGTTCATGAAATGGGACGAAACTCACGTCGCAACTGTCTTGCTTAGCAGCGGAAAAGTTGGGCTCTGTTGTGGTCATAAGTCGAGGACTACCTGCACTTCTTGCAGAAATGTCTCTGGCTGCAAGTTGTGTAAAAGCAGGCCTTCTTTGAATTGGTTGGGGAATCTCCCACCCTCCCTACCAACTGCAAATTCTGACATTACGAGAGGAGGGAAAAAAATCTCCCCTCTTGTGTTGGTCTGTACAAGGTTGGAATCTGTAAGATGGCTGGTGTGGTGGAAATCCTGCCCCAAAGAGGCGGGGCCTCTGTCATAACGCCATCTCTGCCATCTTCCCAACGTGGATTCCCTTCGCAGGCAGAAGTCCCTCCGTCTGCCCTTCATTGTCTTTGGCTTAAGAACTCAGCCAAGCCTCTTCTTTTTCAGATCCTGTTCCAAGTCTTGACGGTGAATTTCCCAGTTGGGGAGGAGGAATCCTCTAAAAAACCCCACAGGAGCCCAGGCAGGGAGGCTGAGACCGAAAGAAAAGAAGATGATCCTCTGGGTAAGAACTTCACATTTGCTCTCCTTGCCACTTCTTTGCCAGTGGCTGAATTCAAAGGCGCGCAGAGTCTTTTCTTCAAGGTAAAAAAAAAAAGTCCCTGTGGATTTTACTCCGCTAGCCGTAGCCGTAACTATAGGCGGTGATGCTCATCTCCTTTCAAGGCTATTGAGCCAGTGCTGTTCAAAGACATTTCTGCAGTCATGTGGCCAGCATGAAGTCACAGAGGGCTGTTATCTTCCTGCCGAAGTGGTACCTATTTATCTACTTGCATTTGCATGCTTTCGAACTGCTAGGTCGGCAGGAGCTGGGGCGAGGACAGGAACTCACCCTGTCGTGTGGCACTCGGGTCTCAAACCTGGCTGCTGGCTTTCTAGCCGACAATCATTTATTTTATTTCTTTGAGTATATTCCATTTATATCCCACTGAAGTCTGTGTTGTGTTTTGTTACGTTTCATTATATTATATTCAATTATGTTTCATTGTGTTCTACGGCAGAGGTGTCAAACTGGATTTCTTCGAGGGCCAGATCAGTATTGTAGTTCTCTTATGTGGGCCGGTCGGTGGGATGGGGGAGATGGGACAGACGCCAAAACGGGATACCGCAGGACAGTCCTTTGCTATTCCCAGGCCGGACCCGTGGGCCAGATTTAAGCACCCTGCAGGCTGGATCCGGCCCACTGGCCTTGAGTTCGACACCCCTGTTCTATGGCATTCTGTTCCCTTCCATTCCACTCCACTCCATTATAATCTATTCCGTTCCATTGTCTTTCACTACAATCTATTCCATTCCATTCCATTGCGTTCTACTGTAATCTACAGCTAGTCCTCAACTTCCGACCACCATTGAGTCCAAAATTTCTTTCACTGAGCAAGACCTTTGTTAAATGAATTGTGCCCCATTTTACAACCTTCCTTGCCACCATTGTTAAGTGAACCACTGCAGTTGTTAAGTTAGTAATCACGGTTGTTAAGTGACTCTGACTTCCCCGTGGAGTTTGCTTGTCAGACGGTCACAAAAGGGAATTACATGACCCCGGGACTTTGCAGCCGTCATAAATTTGAGCAGCGGGGCAGTGTGCATGTGCATGTGCACTCAGCTCAACTAGTTGAGCTGCACACACGTATGTGTTTGTACATGCTGGCCCTCCACTTGTGCACGTCGAGCTGCGCACACATGCATTTTTGCCAGCCCACCTTCCCTCCACCACCACATGGCCCAGTTACAAATAGGCCACGGCCCGGTAGTGACTCATTGCCTTGGGTACCCTTGATTTAGAGCTTATCTACTTCTGGAATGGCTTGGGCAGTTTCTTTTAACTGGGAGACTCTCTTTGGGCTCTGCTTGGCAGCCCCAGGAGACGTGGTCAGTGATGGCAGGCCACAGGAAATGGTGGATCGAATTTCAGATCTGTAGGTAATCCTCAACGTATGACTCCAATTGGGACCACGATTTCCACTCTTACAAAAAAAAAAAAAAAAGGAAGCCACTTGTAGGACCCAGCTCCACTCCTTGCCCTGTCCTAAAATATCAAATTAAATATGAAATTATTAAAATGCCAAATTTTAATTTAATATTTAAGTTAAATTTCAAATGATTAAATTAAATATCAGGTATTGAATTAATATTTAACATTAAAAATTAATATTAGGTGTTGAGTCAAATATTAAATAATTAAATATTAAACAGTTAATCCCAGAGCTGCCTCCAGAATTTGTGGGTGCTCCAACACTAGAGGTTCTTAACAAGAGTTTGCAGAACCATTTGTCTGAAATGGGATAGCGTCTCCTACTTGAGCAGGGGGTTGGACTAGAAGGCCTCTTAAGGTCCCTTCCAATTCTGTTACTCTACTAAATTTAGCTGCTGGTGCTGAAGACTTCGCTCACCCCAGTTTGTCCCTTCTGGTTCACAGTTTTTTGGGTTTTTTTAATTTGATTTATATGCCGCCTTCTCCGGAGACTCAGGGAGGCTTACAATGCGTTAAGCAATAGCCTTCATACTTTTGTATATTTATACAAAGTCAGCTTATTGTCCCCACAAACTGGGTCCTCAATTTACCCACCTTAGAAAGGATGGAAGGCTGAGTCGACCTTGAGCCTGGTGAGAATTGAACTCGCAGTAATTGCAGGCAGCTGGATGTTAAATGCTGCCTTAGGAGGCATTAGCCTCCTACGCCACTCAGGCTCCTTCAGTTCAGTAGCGATTGTCTTGTGTGAACATTCCTGGATTTTATTGGTGTTTTTTTTTCCTCTCCAGAAGCTGTGAGCGCTTGGAGCAAGCAGCCCTGGGCGAGAGACGCTCCTCAGGAGTTAATGGCTGCCTCTGCAAATCAGGGCCCACAGATTCACTCGGAAGCTGAACTTGCTGACAGCCGGCAGGACCGATCGGCTGCTCAGGGACCCGGGTTCATTCCTACCCCAGAGCCTCCGAGAACCCGGAAGGCGAAAAGCCGGAAGATTTGCGACATCTGTGGGAAGAGTTTCAGCTACAACTCGAACCTGAAACGTCACTGGCGGACTCACACGGGCGAGAAGCCGTACGGCTGCTCGTATTGCGGGGAGCGTTTTAACCAGGCCACGAACCTCATCCGGCATCAGCGGATTCACACAGGAGAGAAGCCCTACAAATGCTCCGATTGCGGGAAAAGCTTCAACCAGAGCCTGCAACTTATCCGGCACCGGAAAACTCGCTTTAATTGTAACTAAAAAAAAAAAAGCTTCTGTCCGCAGAGAAATAGTTGCTGTGGTGGTGCTAGGAATTCCAAGCGAGTCACGCAAGAACGCTTAAGCAGGGAATTCCCAAGAATTTCTTGGTTTTCCTATGGGAAGACTGAAACTGTGCCTTGACTGAAAAGATTTTTGGTAGGGGTAGCACGTGGTTTTGGAGAGGAGGGGGGCGCAAGGATGGCTGGAAGGTGAAGCAGAGGAAAATTTGCCCTGTCACTTTCCTTTTGTTTCTGCCAATAATTACAGAGCTAAAGAGTTGGAAGGAACCTGAGAGGTCTTCTAGTCCAACCCCGTGCTCAAGAGGGGAATCCTATACAGGTAATCCTTCACTTACGACGGTGTGTTTAATGATCATTCAAAGTTACAATGGCACTGAAAAAAGTGACTAATGACCGTTTTTCACACTTAACGGCCATTGCAGCATCCGTATGGTCACGGGATCAAAATTCTGACACTTTGCAACTGACTCATATTTATGACAATTGCAGCGTCCTGGGGTTGATAAGTTAGTAACTCGGTTGTTTAATGAATCTGGTTTCCTCATCAGAAGGTCGCAAAAGGGGATAGATCACATGGCCTTGGGACAAAGCAACGGTCATAAATAGGAACCAGTTGCCAAGCATCTGAATTTTGAACCCATGAACATGGGGATGCTAGAAAGGTCATAAGTATGAAAAAAACGGTCATAAATCACTTTTTTCAGTGCTGTTGTACCGTTGAATGGTAACTAAATTGGTTGACTCAGCCTTCCATCCTTTCAAGGTAGGTAAAATGAGGACCTGGATTTTGGGGGCAATAAGGTGACTTTGTATAAAAAAGAACACCACTTAGGGGGGGGCGAAAGCCCTACTAAGCAGGTATATACAAAAGTATGAAGGCTATTGCTTAATGCATTGTAAGCTGCCCTGAGTCTCTGGAGAAGGGTGGCATATAAATCGAACCAATAAACAATAATAATAATAAACTAAATGAACTGTTGTAAGTTGAGGACTACCTGTATTATACATTTTCCCAGGTGGTTTTCTATATATACTCCATAAGGAAAAAGATCAAACAGGTGGATCCCTCTCTGCCTCTTTTTAGGAAAGTGCCACCGTAATGACATTTGGTAGATTATAGAAAAAAATATCTGGCAGTAAAATTCATTTACACAAGATCATTTCCTTTGAATTGTTTTATCTATTGATTTCAGGTGCTTTTATACTGAACCCAGTGGTGAAATCCAAATTTTTTTACTGGTTCTTTGGGCGTGGTGTTGCTTGGTGGGCGTGGCAGGGGAAGGATACTGCAAAATTTCCATTCCCACCCCACTCCAGGGGAAGGATACTGCAATATCCCCATTCCCACCCCACTCCTGGGGGAAGGATACTGCAAAATCTCCATTCCCGCCCCACTCTGGGGCCAGCCAGAGGTGGTATTTGTCGGTTCTCTGAACTACTCAAAACTTCTGCTACCGGTTCTGCAGAACCTGTTAGAACCTGCTGGATTTCACCCCTGACTGAAACACATAACTCAAAAGAACAAGTAGCAGTTTGCCATAGGCAGAATAAATCACGACTAAACCCTACCATCAAAATAAGCAATTTAACATAAATCACGGGTCCCTAACCTCCGGGCCGTGGCCCACTTCCTATTTGCAAACGGGGCACGCAAGTGTTAAGCCGACGCGCATGCACGCAATTTGTACGAATGGCAGACTGGTGCCCGTGTATAGGCACACGCAGCTCAACTTGTGCAATGAGCTGCGCACAGGTGTGCATGCGCTCTGGCCGGTCAATCGTGCAAGTTGAACTACACACATGCATGTGCACAGGCCCACTGCTTGCGTGGCCCAGTTCCCCTCTCTCTGCCCTCGCCAGGCCGCCAAGTGACAAAGGTTGGAGACGGCTGATATAAATAACATCACAATTGAAATTTTTATCGGTATGGCACAGTGGATCATTAGGGTCGCGGTGTGGGGGGTGAGGCTCTGAAAAAAAAATTAAGATGGCAGCCTTTGAATGTGGGTTGGCTTTGATCTTGTGGTCACAGCTGCCAATTTGTGGACAATGTGCTGTGGATTATTGTCTTAGACTAGGAATATGGACATTCACGTTCAAGTTTCTTAAGGTTGGGGTCCCCCACTTGTAGTCCAGCATCTTCTCCACTATCCCACACCGACTCTGGGGCTGAGGAGGGTGTTCCGTGGCAAATAAATAATCTAGGATAATAATTGAAAGACTAATTGAGATCAGATCACGTGTCGTTTCTCAAAACCCAGTTAATAAGCCAGAGTTTCTGGGTTCATATAGTAGGCTATCGCTGGGATGTCAGAAGCACATGAATTCGTCGTCCCCGTGTTTGTTAAAGCAAAATTGTACCTCAGGAGAGCACCTTTGATGCAAATGAATTTAAGCTTGGCTGGAGTTTTGAATTGCTACACTACAAATTTGTGTCGCAGATCACTCTGCTAAATGGCAATGTTTAAGATACTCCTGTTGTTCCTTTATCCTTTTCTACTGTCAGCTTTCCCAATGGCTCAATTCAGACATTACATATAATCTTAGATCATCAATAACGAACCACTTGTGTTCGTATAGCATGCTATGCCTAAACAATGATTGTTTAAGGCAGCGTTTCTCAACCGTGGAAACTTTTAAGATAGGTGGACTTCAACTCCCAGAATTCCCCAGCCAAGCCATGTTAGCTGGGGAATTCTGGGAATTGAAATCCACCTATCTTAAAGTTGCCACGGTTGAGAAACAGGGATTTAAAATAATGGCCTGATTATTGGCCCACAATGCACTTAGACAATGGCTGGATTCCCACAGGAGAGATCTATGCACAAGAATTATTATTTTTTTTTACTGTTTGATTGTAAGACTAACGTATTTTTTGGAGTATAAGATGCACTTTTTTCCCTCCTAAGAGAGGCTGAAAATTTGGGTGCGTCTTATACGTCGAATGTAACCCCGCACGGTGCCCAAAATTGCTACCTGGAACAGCTGCTGCCTTCTCTTACCCCTTCTGTGCTTTGCCTGCTTTAGTCACTGGAGCTCCCTCCGAGGATCAGCTGTGTTTTTGAAGCTGTTTTTCAGCCCCAACGCAAGGGAAGTGATCTTCCGTGCTTTGCCTGCTTTTCTAATTGCTGCTCCCTCCGACGATCAGCTGTGCTTTAGAAGCTGTTTTTTAGCCCCAACCATAAAACCAGCAAGCGAACTAATGTGCTGAAGCTGACCAGGCTAAGGACTAGCCAGATGAATACTTGGTGGGCAGAATTTTTTTTTTTTTTAATTTGATTTATATGCCGCCCTTCTCCGAAGACTCAGGGCGGCTTACAGTGCATTAAGCAACAGCCTTCATACTTCTGTATATTTTATACAAAGTCAGCTTATTGCCCACACAAACTGGGTCCTCAATTTACCTACCTTAGAAAGGATGGAAGGCTGAGTCAACCTTGAGCCTGGCAAGATTCGAACTTACTTTAATTGCAGACAGCTGGTGTTAAATTACAGTGCTTTAGTCTACAGAGCTATCAAGGCTCTCTCCAGACTCTCTTTTTCCCTTATTTCCTCCCCAAAACCTAAGGTGCACCTTATACTCCAGTGCGTCTTATACTCCGAAAAATATGGTAAATCTTTCGGTTAAGCTGGAAGATCCACTAGAACAGGCAACCTTGACAGCAAGTGATTAACTTAAGTGAAAAAAAAAAATTGGCCTGATAGTTTAGAGAACTTTATTCATCCCAATCCCATGAAAGGCATCTTTACATTCAAGACTTCTTTGCAAGGGGCCTGCAGTAGCTTTGGGAGCAGAAGACAAAGCTCAAGAATTCCCTGGTTTTTGACTTCGTTCTGGTAATTGTGCACCCTCGTCTTCACACCCTTACATGAACCCACACCAGGAACAAAAAAAAAATTATCAGGTGGTGTACTGCCTGTCCAGATTTATTTCCAGCAAAGAAAAGGGGAATAACTTCTCTAAAGAGGGGCGATAATTACTCAAAACAGACTGCAATTAGACTGCAAGCTTTTATTTTAATATGTGTGCATGAGGAAAAAAAATAAGAGAGAGAGAAACATGGATTACATCTAGGAGGTTCTGAACAGAGAGATGCATAAAAGCAGAGGCCAGCTGGGATCTTTTTTCTCTAAACCAGTGTTTCTCAAGATTAGCCACTTTAAAATGCGTGGACTTCTATTCCCAGGATTCCCCAGTCAATCACACCGGCCGGGGAATTCTGGGAGTTGAAGTCCACCCATCTTAAAAGAAGCAAAGGTGATAAACACTGGCTCTAAATGGGCTGGCAGGAATAGTAGAAAGTGGGCAGAGGTGATGGATTGAGAATTAAAAGTTGGACAGATCATGACTTGGTCCAGCATCTCCAAATAAGGAGATCTCCAAACATAAAAGGATGAAGAACAACTATTCCTCAAAAGTTCTAGTTGGATTTTCTTCTTCAAGGAGGCTCTTCTGCGAAGGAGCATTTCCCCAAATCAGCATCTTTGTTTTGAGTACCACATGATCCCAGCTCTGCCAGCCTTTAGAACAGCGTTTCTCAACCTTGGGAGCGTGAATATAGGTGGACTTCAACTCCCAGAATCCCCCAGCCAGCTGGAGTTGAAGTCCACCCATCTTCAAGCTTTCAAGGTTGAGAAACACTGCTTTAGAAGGACACCAAAAACTTGGTTCTTCCCTCACATATTGAGCCAAACGGCTCTTGAACTGTTCGGATGCATTAATAATACTACCTGCGCCACAGAAGTTTCAATGAGTTTTCTTCTGTCGTGTTTTCCTGTCCTGGATTTTTTTTTTTTTTTGCATAATATTGTGTTTTTTAACACTATAAACCACTCACTTGGGGAAAAGAAGGTGAACATATCCATTGAATCAAATAAACCGAAAGCTCTGAATGTTGGCAGCTTTAAGATATGTGGACTTCTACTCCCAGGATTCTGGGAGTGGAAGTCTACACATCTTAAAAGTTGCCAAGGTTCAGAAATATTGAAATAGACCAAACCACCAAGGAAAAACTGTAAAGGTAAAATGGCTATGGGGGGGGCAGGAGGGGAGTCCCCCTATATCATGGGTCTCAAACTCAATCGCGTCACGTGGCGTATCGCGACAGTTTTTGCCTTTGCGGAGCCAGAGTGGGCGTGGCCTGGGCATGACGCACCCAGCCCACGGGCCGCCAGTTTTGACACCCCTGCCCTATATCATCTTGGAAGTAACCAATCTGCTCAGATTAATACGAGTGAATTTGGATCACTCAGATTTGATGCTGGAGTGTTTCTAATTCTCCACGGAACAGCTTCCCTCCTCTCCGTCTGGCAGCTGTTCCTCGTGGAATTATGTGCTGGATGGAATTCAAAGTGTATACTGTCTCATAATTATATTTAAGATCTTCTGTGTTGTTATATAGAAACATTTCAGCCTTCCAAATAGGCATTCCGATTTAAGCTTCGGCATATGCGTCTTCACTCGTTTTCACAGACGAAATAGCCCAAATAACAATATCCCAAATAATCATTGTCTTGGAACCGAGTTACGGCATCCTGTAACTCAAGGAGTGAGGTGGAAACAGGCTGGCATCTAATCAAGATTATTGTAATCTCTCCCTCCTTCTCGTGCATTATGAGCTCCCCACACCCCCCCCAAAAAATTATGAAGCTCTGGAGGAATCCTCCATATTGTGTATCCTAGATTAACATTTTCCTCAAGGTCTTAGCATTTCCCGGGATTCCCAACGTAGCCGGCAAACAGATGCTCCCTGAGAACCATAAAGATCTGAAGGAGAACCAAATCCCCCTTTTCGACTCGTTTCCCCACAAGTACCGATTTTTTATCCACCCGTCTTTTTTCGCCAACTGCTATGTCGCTCCTCCGTACATGTGAACGGTGCTGTGTTTAAGGAGGTAAGACTTCCGAGTGAACTTCTTCCCACATTCCAAGCACTCGTGGGGTCTCTCCCCCGTATGGATGCCCTCATGGCGTTTAAGATTCGACCTACGACTGAATCTCCGCCCGCAATTCAAACAGCTGTACGTTTTTTCTCCCGGGTGGATTTTTTTTTGTTTAGTGAAGTTTGATTTATGGTAGAAACTCCTTGCGATGATGCTGGAGGCGCCGTACTTCTTAACCATGGGCATTTTGGACTGGCTGAGCTCCCTGTAACTTCCTCGACAAGGAACGGCACTATCGCCCATCTCCTTGGGAAGGAATTTCTGCGGCCAAATTAGTCTGTCTTGGCTTTGGGGAAGGTTTTCCTGCTCCCCGAACGGAGCCACCTGCTCTTCCGTTCTCCCGCCGAGCATCTCGTGCGATGTTTCAGGCTCAGAATTCTCCAGCCCATATTTCTCCATTTTGTCAACGCCTCTACTCCCTTCACCTATGGAGAAATGGAAATAATAATAATAATAATAACCCCAAATAGAAAGCTAAAGAAAATGTTTGGGAGCCATTGGGGGGGGGGGGGGGGGGGGGTAATGGGAAGGCAGCCAAAGAAGGAAAGGGATGGAGTTAAAAATATCCACCCAAAGGAATTGCACTGCATCCAAGTATTTGACCAACTGGCTTTATGTCGTCCGTTTGTATCACTCACCGGCATCTCCAGAGTTCCCCTCATGATTAGCCTCCCTGAACAGTGGTCCCTTCCCACAATCCTCTGCAGCATCCCTCACTTCCTTGAGCACCTGGAAACAGGAGAAAACATCTGTTTCAACAAGGCAGGGAGAGAGATGGAGAAGAGGGGCATTGCAAGGCTGACGACCGGTGGACGGTCAGGATGGGGGTAGTTGGGAAAGTGCCAGACCAGGAATGGGGGAGACCCAGGTTCATTCTGCTCTCAGTCACAGGAATTAAATAGAGGGGACCAGTCCCTCTACCTACCTGTAGAGAGTCAGGAAGGAGTGAAGGAAGGTATGAAGGAATCATTCCCTACGCAAAAGGGGCTGAAGCATTTTTAAAGTCCAGGATAAGATAACACACTCAGAAGGCACCTCTCTAATTCACTTACTTTCAAAGGAGGTGTCAGACCTGGAAGCCATCTTTTACGTTTGGGCCTTCAGGCCTGCCCCATCGTCTTCTGTGGGAAAATGGGAGGGGGAATTGCAGAGCGTGTAGGTGATATGTAGTCAAAATAACATTCCTTTCTCAGAGAGTCAAGGACGCAGTGCCCTGGCACCTGGAGTCGGATGACTGGGGAGTGTCTTCAGTTTGGACTGTGGATGATTGGACCATGGGATGGACATGAGGGTGCTGATCTTTCACTTGGGTGGGGAAAACCTGGAAACTTTCAGATTCGGGTTTTCCCAGATGTGCCAATATGACATCTCTAATAAAAAGTAGCTTTGAGGAAATCCAACCCTCAGAGTTTTCTTTCGTTGGGGGTGTTACATGGAACCCTGACAGGAGGAGGAGGAGGAGGAGGCGGAGGAGGAGGAGGAGGAGGAGGAAGAGGAGGAGGAACCTAGGTGGGTACAGGTAGTCCTCAACATACAATCACAATTGAGCCCAAAATTTATGTTGCCAAGTGAGAAATTTGTTGAGTGAGTTTTGCCCCATTTTACGACTTTTCCTGCCACAGTTGTTAAGTGAACCAGCGCAGTTAGTAACGCGGTTGTTAAGTAAGTCTGGCTTCCCCATTGACTTTGCTTGTCGGAAAGTCGCAAAAGGGGAACACGTGACCTGGAGACACTGCAACCATCCTAAATATGAACCAGTTTCCAAGCATCCAAATGTAAATGACCATGAGGATGCTGCAACGGTCCTGTTCTGTCCCCATCTCACACACGCACACAAACAGACAGCTGGGGGTTAAATAAACTGGCAGACAACCATTTCTTCCGATAAGACGCTTGGCAACAACCCAGTAGCTGCTTGCCAAGAACTTTTACTCAATAAACAAAATACCCCCAGTCAAGAATTGTCCATTTCGTAAAATAAATCCAAGGCTGATAATGTGGTTTCCAAAGATGCAATGTGACTCGATAGTAGTTAGTTTTGTCCGTCACAGAGTCTGAATGGCCACCTCACCCCCTTTTATATCCTGTGGGGTGTGGTCGAGTGACTCAGCCTAATCTCTGGCACGCCTTTTCTTCTGTTGCGCGCGCTTATCTCTGTGACGCTGCCGAGGATCCAGCCAAGATTCATTACCCTCATCACTGTCCACCTGTGGCTGCGTGGACGTGCTTGGCCCTGGCCCTATCTCTTGCCCTTCGGCGGACACCAAAGGCATTGCCAGAGAGGAGGGTCCTGGAGAGGGAGGCCTTACCAGCTCCTCTCCTTCACTCTCGGAGTCTTCTCCTGCCGATGACACAGGCTCAGGTAATGGAGCCACAACAGGTCCTAAGTGTGAAAGGCGGTCATCGGTCACTTTTTTCAGTGGCTGCTATAACTTCGAACGGTCGCTAAATGAACTGTTGTAAGTCGAGGACTACCTGTGTTTTCCCTATTGAGTCTACGATGCTTCCCTGAGGACCTGCAACAATCTGTGAGAATAGCCTTGAGAGACAGGAGGAGGAAAAGACCTAGGCTAGGGCAACAGGACAGGTAGTCCTTGACTTAGAACCATTTGTTTAGTGACCAAAGTTACAACAGCCCTGAAACAAGGAACATGACATTTTTTTTTTACACTTACGACAGTTTCAGCTTTCTCGTGGCCACGTGATCAAAATTCAGGCGCTTGGGAATTGATTCATAATTACGACTGCTGCAGTGTCCTGGCGGGGGGGTCACATGATCCCCTTTTGCGACCTCCTGACAAGCAAACTCACTTAACAAATGTGTTACTAACGTCACAACTGTGACAAGAAAGCAATAGCCATAGCCCTTAGACTTATATACCGCTTCATGGGTGTTTTACAGCCCCCTCTAAGCGGTTTACAGAGGGAGTGGATTGGCCCCCCAACAATCTGGGTCCTCATTTTACTCACCTCAGAAGAATAGAATGGAACAGAATAACAGAATTGGAAGGGACCTTGGGGGTCTTCTAGTCCAATCCCCTGCTTAGGCAGGAAACCCTATATCAGTGATGGCTAACCTTTTTGCCGTCACGGGGGGAGCCCACCCACATCCATAATTCAATGCACCCCACCCCTGCGCATGTGCCCCCCCGCTTTTAGCACGTAATGGCACAGTGGGCCCGGTAGGCCCGTTTTTCACCCTCCCCAGGCTCCAGAAGCTTTCTAGGAGCCTGGGGAGGGTGAAAACAGCCTCCCCACCCCTGGAGGCCAGAAACAGCCCATTTCCCAACTTCCGGTGGGACTGAAAGGCCCATAAATCAGCTGGCTGGCGCACACATGCGCGCTGGAGCTGAGCTACAGCAATGCTTGCGTGCCCACTGATACGGCTCTGGGTGCCATCTGTGGCACCCGTGCCATAGGTTTGCCATCACGGCCCTATATCATTTCAGACAAATGGTCATCCAATCTTTTCTTAAAAACTTCCAGTGTTGGAGCATTCACAATTTCTGGTGGCAAGTTGTTCCACTAATTAATTGTTCCAACTGTCGGGAATTTTCTCCTAAGTTCTAGGTTGCTTTTCTCCTCAATTGGTTTCCACCCACTGCTTCTTGTCCTGCCCTCAGGTGCTTTGGGGAATAGCTTGACTCCCCCTCTTCTTTGAGGCAACCCCTGAGATACTGGAAGACTGCTATCATGTCACTCCTAGTCCTTCTTTTCATCAGACTAAAGAAAAAGGTTCCCCTCGCACATATGTGCTAGGCGTTCCCGACTCCAGGGGGCGGTGCTCATCTCCGTTTCAAAGCCGAAAAACCAGCACTGTCCGAAGACGTCTCCGTGGTCCTGTGGCCAGCATGACTAAATGCCAAATTCACACGGAACACTGTTACCTTCCCACCAAAGGTGGTCCCTATTTTTCTACTTGCATTTTTTACGTGCTTTCGAAGTCCTAATTCATCAGAACTGCTAGTTCATCAGACTAGACCAGTGGTGAAATGTAAAATTTGTTACTACCAGTTCTGTGGGCGTGGCTTGGTGGGGAGGGGTTAATGTGATTGGGTGGGTGTGGCCAACTTTTTTTTTTTTAACCTTTAAAAGCATTTTTTCTACAACCTTAAGAGGTTGCAGAAAAAAATGCTTTTAAAAGCCTCTGACGATCAGGCAGCTCAGCTGGGATCGTCAGAGGCTTTTAAAGGCATTTTTTTTCTTACAACCTCTTCAGCTGAAGAGGTTGTAGAACAAATGCTTTTAAAAGCCTCTGACGATCCCAGCTGAGCCGCGCGATCATCAGAGGCTTTTTTTTAACTTTTAAAAGCATTTTTTCGGCTGAAGAGGTTGTAGAAAAAATGCTTTTAAAAGTAAAAAAAAAAAAAGCCTCTGATGATCGTGCGGCTCAGCGGGGCATGGGGGGGTGAGCGCAGGGATTTTTGCTACCGGTTCTCCGAACCACCTGCCACCATTGCTACCAGATTGGGCAATCCGGTCCAAACCGGGAACATTTCACTCCTGGACTAGACTTAACAGCTGTCTCGTTCAGCAATGGAAATTTGGGACTCAATTGTGATCGTAAATTGAGGACTACCCATATAAGAAAACTGGTAAGAGACTTCTCTCGGCCCACCAAAGGAATTGGGGGGGGGGTAAGCTTCTCCAACAGGGACCCTCCCCCAGCCCCTGGAAAATAAAGGCAAGAAGAGAAAAATATACTTTGAGACTAGCAAGATTCAGTAACCATGCAAAACAGGTAGTGTTTATACTCATGGTTTGTTGTCTAGACTAAGTTGAAGGGCTGGCATACACCGAAACCACGTTAGGTAATGGCAGATTCTGGACTCAGCGTTCTGCCAGACCCTGAAAGGTTCTTTTGATGGCACAGCTGCCAGTCCCAAAGATTGACTTGCATCTCTTGCTTCACACACCTGGTTTGATCTGCAAAGGAAGGTCCCAAACCTTGCGGTCCCAACTGCAACCTCCCGAATCGACTTACCTCCTGCTCCTGATGTTGATGCCCTTCCTCTTGCATTTGCAGAAAGTCCTCAGCCAGGGACACCGCCTGAATGCAAGTCTCGGGGCTGTTTCCACGGACCCAGCTCTGGATCTCGGGCGGCAAGATGGCCAAGAATTGCTCCAGGATCAACAACTCCAGGATCTGCTCCTTGGAGTGATGCTCCACCTTCAGCCATTGGTGGCAAAGCGCCTGCAGCCGGCTATATGCCCCTCGCGGCCCCTCGGCCTCCTGGTAGCAGAAGCGGCGGAAGTGCTGGCGCAGCTTCTCGCGGCCCAGGGCGTCCCTGTGCAAAATGGCCGCCTTCACTTTACCATAATCCTCTCGCTCGGAGCTTCCCAGATTGCAATACGCTCGCTCGGCTTCTCCTCGGAGGGCGGGCAGCAGCCGGGATGCCCACTCCTCCCTGGGCCACTGGCAGGCCTCGGCCACCTGTTCGAAGGAAGCCAGGAAGGCCTTGGCGTCATCCCAGGGGGAGGGCTCCTCCTGGACCAGGGACACAAGCCCCCAGGGCTGCTGGGATTCAGACATCTTCAAAAATTCCTGCCACTGGGCTTCCCACTGCTGAGACAGCAGGTCCGGCTCCTGTTTTACCAGTTGCTCCGTTCCCTCGAGCCCTCTGCAGCTCTTCCGGTCTCCTCCTACCTCCTCGCCCGATTTGGAAGCCGCTCGGCCCAGATCCTGCCTTTTGAATCCTGGCTGCATCCACTTCTCCAAAGCGGCTTGCAACTGCAGGCTGAATCCCGTCCGGGGCACCTCTCCGTCAGCCATCGGCTTTGTGTGGGCAATGGACAAGCCGGAATCTTTCCAACCGAGACAAGAAGACGATCCGTGAAGGGAAACCTACAGTCGATGGCAAAATGCCTCTCTGGCGTTCTGCGGGAAGAAGAGACCAGTGCCTCAGTTTCCCAACACTTCTAACGGGCCCCGGCTCTCAAGTCACCCGTCCATCCTTCCCGCAGGAGAGAAATAGGTGGGCCGGGTGAGACGAGGCTGAAGCTGCCTTATCTAAAGATGAAGCAGGCATGTGGGTGGACTGAAGCCAGGGATCTTGTCTAAAACAGGGGTCCCCAACCTTTCGGACCTCAGGGACCACTAAATTAATAATTTTTAATCCCACTGACCACTAATATGATCTACCTAATGACCGTCTGGGTGGGCATGGCTGGGGGGGGGGGTCATGTGACTTGGTGGGCGTGGTCAACTCAATGTCACTCACCTCGAGGGGCGCCTCGTCGGCTTCTACTTGCCCCTCTCCACCCCGCCACTCTTCGCCTCCCTATCCGGGCTCCTTAGGGCCCCAACAGGAAGCAGTTGTTGGAGCTAAGCAGCCACCAAGAGAAAGAGTTGGCAAAACCGCTCAGTTCAAATTGGATCTAACCGAGAAGGAGGCTCAGCAGAAGCACCTCACTGAGGACTAGGAGCATAGGCTTTCCAAGCAGA
The DNA here is from genome assembly GCF_029531705.1 of Pantherophis guttatus. The sequence goes on along the minus strand of NW_026844032.1, from coordinate 1,795,641 downwards.
GGGAAGACCTGCGGAAGTGCAAAGCCAGGTACAGACGCCTGGAGGCTCAGAGGGCTGAGATGGTCAGCCAGTTCCAGGCCATGATGCAGTCCCACTGGAACGAGGCCCTCGGGCTCTGCGCCACCAGCGGCTCTTCCCACCAGCCTTCTCCCAAAGCCCCATACCAGGAGGCCAAAGCAGACCCCAAGTCAGAATTTCTGTCCCCCTCTGACCTGCACAAAAAGACCCCCGAAGGGGGAGACTCTCTGCAGCAACACAAATGTTCATTGCATGTATCCAAGACCTTGGTGCCTTACGCCGTGCCCTTAAAACTTTTCTTTTTTCAGCAAGCCAGGCTGGCTTAATATATTTTTTAAATATTTTTAATTGGTTTGTTATTTTAAATTGGGGCCAAATTAATATATATCTTTTTAATTGTTTTTAATGTTTGTATTGTATGTTTTTTAATCTGGCTGTATACCACCCTGAGTCCCTCGGGAGAAGGTGCGGTATATAAATTCGAAATAAAATAAATAAAAATAAATAAATAAATAAATGTATTCAGCCCATGGGCCGTAGTTTGAGGACCCCCGATTTTGTGCAATATAAAAAAATCCAAATAATTTTTCTGTGGACCACCAAAATTTTTCACCAGTTGATGACACGCTGGTCTAAAAGATCCCCTCAGGGAGGTATTTAAAAGAGGGAACCAAATAGTTAAGGAAACAAAGGAGTGGGAGGAAGTCACCTAAACCAGACAAAAGAAGTTGGGCCTCACCCCAAGGAAACCCCCTCCCTCCCCCAAAAGCCCATCAGCTTGTAAATCAGCAAGAGAAGAGCAGCTGCCATCTTGCCAATCAAACAGAACAAAGCACAGATTTGGGGGGGGGAAGGATAAAAGGGGCCCTGAGGCCTGTCTGACTCATAAAAGGTAGTCTTCAACTTACAACAACTACTGAACCCCAAATTTCCGTTGCTAAGCGAGTGAGGTTTGCCTCCCTTTACAATCTTTTGCCCCCGTTGTTAACTGAATCGCTGCGGTTGTTCAGAGAATCATGAGGTCGTTAAGCGAATCTGGCTTCCCCTCTTGACTTGGTTGGGCTGGGAAGGTTACAAATTTTTATTTATTTATTTATTTTATTTCTATACCGCCCTTCTCCCGAAGGACTCAGGGCGGTGTACAGCCTGATTAAAAGCACAAAGACAGACAAAATGGTGATCGTATGATCCTGGGACAGTTGCTAGGGGCCCCGAATTTTGATCGCATGATCAATGGGAATGTTGCCACGGTCATAAGTGTCAAAACTGGTCATAAGTGTGAAAACTGGTCATAGGTCTCTCTTTTCAGTGCCATTGTAACTTCGAATGGTCACTAAGCAAACTGTTGTAAGTCAGGGACATTAGTTGTTGACTTACGACCATTTATTCAGCCATCATTCAAAGTTAGGACGGCCCTGAAAAAGTGGTACTTATGACCCATCTTTGGAGTTCCAACTTTTTGCAATATTCCCAGGGTCACTTAAATCATGATTTCAGATGTTCGTTGCTGGTTTCCCACAAGCAAAGAACGGACAAGCCGGCAGGAAGTCACAATCCTGTGAGGTCCTCACTTAACAACCCACATGCTCCTAGCTTAACAATTAACAACTGGAACTGCCGGAATTGCTGTTGCTAAGCAGTGAAGACATGCGATTTTGCATCGCTTAGCAACGGCAATTCCAGTCCCAATTGCTATTTTAAAAAAATACAACATTGAAAAGGGGGGGGGGGAGTAGGAATTGAACCCACAGCTCCACTAAGGGGACTCCCAGAGGGTTAAAAAACAGCAGCCACCCTTCAAGGAGCTTGGTCAGTATTTAAAAACTGGATGGAGACAAATTCTGAACTAACAGTAGGAAAAATACAGGTAGTCCTTGATTTACAATCACAATTGAGCCCAAAATGGATGTTGCTGAGTGAGACATTTATTAAGTGAGTTTTGCTCCTTTTTATGACTTTTTTTGCCACAGTTGTTAAGTGAATCTGGCTTCCCCATCGATTTCCCCATCACATGACCATGGGAGGTGCTGCAACGGTCATAAGGGTGAAAAATGGTCACTTTCAGTGCCATTGTAACTTCGGTCATTAAATTAACTGTTGTAAGTCGAGGACTACTTGTATTTTTCTCCCCAATTTGCGCTGACAATACTGGTCTTTCTACAGTTCCGATGTGCAGTAGATTCAGATGTAAAAAATAGAGATTTGGGTGTAACAACTCACCAGCATGGGTCAAGGCCGAACAACTGTATAAGTAGTCCTCGACTTACAACAGTTCGTTTAGTGACCAAAGTTACAAAGGCACTGGAAAAAGTGACTTGCGACCATTTTGGCATTCCCATGGGTCAAGTGATCAAAATTCAGATGCTTGGCAACTCATATTTATGAACGTTGACTCAAATATGACTCATATTTATGAACGTTGCAATATCCCGGGGATCATATGATCTGCTTTTGCAACCTTTCCCACAAGCCAAGTCCATGGGGGAAGCCAGATGCAATCAAAACCGTGTTACTAACTTAACATCTGCAAGGATTCCCTTAACAACGGTGGCAAGAAAGGTCGTAAAACGAGGCAAGACTCACTTAACAAATGTCTCTCTTAGCAACAGACCCTCAATGGGAGATCCTACGTTCGAGAGCTACCTGTATTTGGCATAACATCTTAACCTTGGCAAATCTTTCCTGGCTTGGCATCTCCGGTACAATTACGGTTCAAAGTAATGAACCCCATATAGGAGTTTAAGTATTATTATTTAATTATTTTTTAAATTGTTTTTAAATTTTATATGCAATGTTTTATCTTGGCTGTACACCGCCCTGAGTCCCGCAGAAGGGCGGTATAGAAATAATATAAAATAAATAAATAAATTATTTCTTTTCAGAAGCTCAGGGGGGGGGGAGCAGAGAGAACACCCCAGCCTCCGAACTGCCCCCCCACATATAAAATAGGTTGAGCTATAAGAGAAGGACTGAATCAAAATCCGAATACAACTGGAAGGGACCTTGGAGGTCTTTTAGTCCAGCCCACTGCCAGAGCTGGAGATCCTTTCCCATTTCAGACAAGGGACTGTCCAGTCTCTTCTTTAAAAAAAAAAACAAACCTCCAGGGATGAAGTCCCTACAATGTCTGGTGGCAAGCTGTTCCACTGGTTAGTCCCCACCCCCACCCCCCCAATTTTGAGGAACTTTCTCCTTCATTCCAGGTTGCTTCTCTCCTTGACTAGTCCCCATCCATTGTTTCCTCTCCTGCCTTCTGGTGCTTTGGAAAATAAATTGACACCCCACCCCACCCCTCCTCTTGGTGCCAGCCCTTCAAATACTGGAAGACTGCTGTCCCCATAGGACCCCCTCCCCAAAGAAGCTACCAGGACTAAGAGAAGGGGGGGGGGAGGAAACTAGAATTGGGTCTCCCCACTCCTTCCAAATTTTGGCTCTGGGGCTCAATGGGAGGGGGGCCTGCCCCAAAGGTCCCAATAGCTCCCATAGCTAAAGGGGGGGGGGTATCCAGGCTCCAGATCCTGAGTTCCCACCCACCCACCCCAACCCTGAAATATTAGGCTGGCAACTCTGCAAATCTGGATTTGCTTTAAGGATCTTCCCGGGGAGGGTGGGAGTCAGATCCCATCGAAATCAACACGGGGGCTTTTACTTTCTTAACCCCCCCCACCCCGCTTTCCGCGCTCCGATCGGCCACTCACCCGGATTCCTGCGGGAGATTTTTCCCCCCCCTCGAAAATGAGCCTCCCCTCCCCACTTTATATACAAGGAAGTGGACCTCGCTGCGAGCCAGAAGCATTAAATAAATACAGCTGCTTCCGTGGGAGGGCTCTGAGCAGGAAGGGGTGAGGCTCCATGGAGTCAAATAGCAAATTGCCTCTGAAATGCACTTTTTTTGTTTTTTTTTCTTTCTTTCTTTCCCCCCATTGGGCCCAGGGGGGCGCTTTTTAAAGAGCTTTTGTTGTGGTGGTGATTGTGGTGGTGGGTGATTTTTGCAAAGATTTCCCCCCACCCCCATTCCCCAGAATGGGATCTAGGGTTGCCAGGTCTGCTTCCCCAAAAATAGCTGACAAGCGGTGTGTGTGTGTGTGTGTGTGTTTAAGTAGTAAAAAAATAAAAAATTACAATTACAATTAAATTATATATTTTCTTACAAACATTTTAACACATTTCCATCCTTTCTAAGGTAGAAAAAATTGAGGACCCAGTTTGTGGGGGCAATAAGCTGACTTTGTATAAATATACAAAAATATGAAGGCTGTTGCTTAAGGCATTGTAAGCCGCCCTGAGTCTCCGGAGAAGGGCGGCATATAAATCAAATTAAAAAAAAAAAAAACAAAAAAACACGTATTAAAATAATCACTTCAAAACTTTACTTAAAATTCAAAACTATAAATATAAATATTTATAGTTTTCAAACATTCAAATATAAATATATTTGAATAAATACAAAATTCAAATATAATAATATGTAAAATATTACATTCCATTTTAATTTCATCATAAAGCTTTTGAATAAAAAAAAAATGTCCACTATTTTGTGAAAAAAAAAATAGTGAACATAATGTGAAAAAAAGCGGACTGTCCGCTCAAATAGTGGACACCTGGCAACACTAACCCAGTGTGAAAAGGTGAATTAATTATTTTTTTCCCCTTGCACCCCCATCTCCCTTGGATGCTTATGTCGTTTTATAATGTTGCCAGGTGTCCACTATTTGAGCGGACAGTCTGCTTTTTTCACATTATGTTCACTGTTTTTTTTCACAAAATAGTGGACATCTTTTTTTATTCAAAAGCTTTATGATGAAATTAAAATGTAATTTAATATTTTACCTATTATTATATTTGATGTTTTGAATTTTAAGTAAAGTTTTGAAGTGATTATTTTAATACGTAGTTTTTTTTTTGTTTTTTTTTTAATTTGATCTATATGCAGCCCTTCTCCGGAGACTCAGGGCGGCTTACAATGCGTTAAGCAATATTTATTATATTTTATTTATTTTATATTTTATTTGATTTCTATACCGCCCTACTCCCGAAGGACTCAGGGCGGTGCACAGCCAAACAATAAAACACATACATACAAAATTTAAAAGTAAAATTAAAATCAAATTAAATAATTTTGGCCCAGACAAATTAAAACCCCAAACTATTTAAAACCAATTTTAAAACTGAATATATAAAATACTAAAAGATATTTAAAAATTAAAAATCTTTTATAAAAGAGGGGCCTTCATACTTTTGTATATTTATACAAAGTCAGTTTATTGACCCCACAAACTGGGTCCTCAATTTACCTACCTTAGAAAGGATGAAAATGTGTTAAAATGTTTGTAAGAAAATATATAATTTAATTGTATTTTTTTTTTTTTACTACTTAACCCCCCCTCCCCCCGCTTGTCCGCTATTTTTTGGAAGCAGATCTGGCAACCCTATAAAATGTCGATTTTCTCTCTCTCTTTCTTTTTTTTGGAAGCTCCTCCTTTGCTCGGATCGCACTTTGCAAAAAGGGAAAGGAGGAAAAAAAAAAAAAGACGAGAAAGGAGGGGAAAAAAAAGCCTCCAGTCGAAAGGCGCCTTTTTGTGCCTTCGCGACGGTTCCTGGGAAATGTAGTCTTTCGCAAGCGGGAAGATTTTTACCCCCCCCCCAAAAAAAGATGGTCTCTGGGTCTCTTTTTATCTTTTGACCGATAGTCTTTTTTTAAAAAAATATGAAGGCGATGTAAACAAGGGCAAACAAGAATAATAACTCAACGCTGTGGACACAATGAAACAATCGTCTATTTATGATTAAAATAAACTTAAGATGTAAGGAGGGGAGGGAAAGCAGGGGGTTGGACTAGATGACCTCCAAGGTCTCTTCTGTTACTGTTACATCCATACAATATAGAACTAGTTCTGCCCTTTTCCAAATTACTTAGGTAAGGGGTCTGCAACCTTAAAACACTCAAAAGAGCCATTTGGACCCATTTTCCACAGAAAAGAAAATACCGGGAGCCACAAAACCCTTCCCGGGCCTGACTATTTCTTGAGCGGCCACAAAACTAGGATATGTAGTTGAATTAAGCGTTCTGTTTTCTAGTTTACTAAGTATATCCTTATCCACTTTCTTTTCGCTTAATCCAATCATACCACTTGTCCCATACCTTAAAATACTTTGAGCTTTCCTTATCCTTTCATTTCAGTGTTAGTTGATCTGATTCCGCACATGCATATATTTTTTGTATCATCTGTTGGTCGGTTGGCAAATGATCCGTCTTCCAAACCTGTGCAATCGCTATTCTGGCCGCTGTAATTTATATGATGTATCAAATATGTCATTTCTTTTCTAATATTTTGTTTATATATTCCTAATAAAAAAATCTCTGGGTCTAATTCTATTTCTTCTCCTGTAATTTGTGATAATCTTGATGAGTATTAAATTTTACTTTTCTTTCTTTCTTTCTTTTTTTTTTCTAATAGTGAATTTTAAATTAAGAACTGATAATTGGGAGTGTATTTCCATGCTTATTTCATATAAATACCAACAATGACTTCACCGTCGTGAGGATGAAGGTGGGACTAGGTTATGAAATATATAATGTGTAGAGGAGAAGAATATATATAGATATGTAAAAGAATAGAAATGAAATGTCAATTATAAGATATGATCTATGTATATGAATATTTTATTATGGTTTTAATTGTTTTTATAATTGTTTGATAATTTAATAAAGTTTGTTTTAAAATAAAAAAATAAAAAATAAACATTCTGTTTTCTTGTGAAACTTTTCTTTTCTTGGATTTATCCATGGTTGGCCTACTGGGGGTTGAAAAGCTCAATAAATGGTGTGCCGGCGGGTGTCGCACATTGGCCGTTGCAATGCATATTTTGAGTGACAGGGAGCTGCAGCAGAGGTGTGAAAGAGCCACATGTGGCTCCAGAGCCGCAGGTTGCTGACCCCTGACTTAGGTAGACCAAGGGTGAGGAACTATGGCCCCTTTATGACTTGTGGACTTCAACTCCCAGAATTCCTGAGCCAGCCAGGAATACTGGGAGTTGAAGTCCACAAGTCATAAAGGGGGCCAATGGTTTGAGAAACCTCTGAACTAGACCAATGTTTCTCAAACTTGGCAACTTTTAAGAAATGTGGACTTCAACTCCCAGAGTTCCCCAGCACGCTGGCTAGGGATTTCCAGGAGTTGAAATGCATAAATTTGGACTTCAAGCTAAATTTGGGAGATAGTGAACTAACTAGACCGTAGTGAAAAAATATTGCATTTTTAAAATCGGGTGTCCACAGTCCATTCTGACTCTTTTGAATCCCAGGCTCAACAGAAGTGGATAGATATTTAAGTCATATCTATCTCTACAATTAAGATTGGTGAGATTATAATCCAGTGGGTCTCAACCTTGGCAACTTTAATTCCCCATTTGATTCTGAGAGTTGAAATCCACACATTTTAAGGTTGAGACACATTGCAGTAGTAGTGGTTTAAGAATAAAATATACTTTTCCTTTAAGTCTCATTATGCTCAACAGAGCCTGTAAAAATATATATGTAAAGTGTTTCAACCCTGCCTTTTAGATATTTTGAACAGATGAGCCTTCCTATCATTACAGGGACACAGAATGGAAACTGGCATTCTTTTCAGGAGCCGATTTTGCGAAATAACATAATTTTCTATTTGAATTTGTGAAATATGTTTTGGAACATGTAGGAAAAAAGACTGCTGTATGTTGTAGACAGGTTGTGTGTTCACTCAATTTTTGGAAATCAAATCGAGAACCACTGTGCAATCCTAAAAATATTTGGGTCTCCACAGAGGTGGGTTTCAGCAGGTTCTGACCAGTTCTGGAGAACCAGTAGCGAAAATTTTGAGTAGTTCGGAGAACCAGTAGTAAAAATTTTGACTGGCCCCGCTCCAATCTATTCTCTGCCTCCCGAGTCCCAGATGATTGGGAGGAAATGGGGATTTTGCAGTATCCTTCCCCTAGAGTGGGGTGGGAATGGAGATTTTACAGTATTCTTCCTCTGCCACACCCACCAAGCCACACCCACAGAACCGGTAGTAAAAAAATTTAAAACCCACCAGTGGGTTTCCATCAACTTAACAGAATAACAGAGATGGAAGGGACCTTGGAGGTCTTCTAGTCCAACCCCCTGCTTAGGCAAGAAATCTTATACCATTTCAGGCAAATGATTATCCAACATCATCTTAAAAACTTCCAGTTTTGGAGCATTCACAACTTCTGGAGGCAAAGCTATTCTGCCGATTAATTGTTATTTATTACTTATTTTATTATTATTTTATTTGATTTTTATACCGCCCTTCTCCAACAGGACTCAGGGCGGTGAATACCAGTCCGGAGGTCTGGTATTGTGCGTATCTCTGGGGGTAGGTTGTTCCAGAGGGCAGGTGCCGCCACAGAGAAGGCTCTCTCCCTGGGAGTCGCCAGCTGACATTGTCTGGCCGACGGCACCCTGAGGAGGCCCTTTCTGTGCGAGCGAACTGGCCGGTGGGAGGCTTTTGGCGGCAGAAGGCGGTCTCGTAGATACCCCGGCCCTAAGCCATGGAGCGCTTTAAAGGTGGTCACCAACACCTTGAAGCGCACCCGGAAGACCACCGGAAGCCAGTGCAGCTCGCGCAGGAGAGGTGTCACATGGGAGCGCTCCATCGCTCCCATAATCCCCCGCACGGCCACATTCTGGACCAATGGAGCCTCCGGGTGCACCCTAAGGGGAGCCCCATGTAGAGAACATTGCAGTAGTCCAGGCGGGAAGTGACGAGTGCCTGAGTGACCGTGCGTAGGGAGTCCCGATCCAGAAAGGGACGCAACTGGCGTATCAGGCGGACTTGATAAAAAGCCCCCCTGGCCACGGCCGTCATATGCTCTTCTAAAGACAGCCGTGCATCCAGGAGGATGCCCAAGTTGCGAGCCCTCTCCGTGGGGAGGAGGAGGAGAGGGCTCTTGCTGTTAGGAAATTGTTCTTGCTGTTAGGAAATTTCTCCTTAGTTCTAGGTTCTCTCCTTGATTAGTTTCCATCGTTTCTTGTCTTGCCTTCTTCTGGTGCTTTGGAAAATAGGTTGAGCCTCTCCTTTTTGTGGCAGCCCCTCAGATATTGGAACACTGCTGTAATGTCACCCCTGGTCCTTCTTTTCACTTGCTGACTCGGATATAGGCACCTGCTGCCATGGGCAATGATGAAAAAAATGACCGAACATTGCATTGCAGATCCTCTCATAATCACCTCCCAGCATCAATATGTAAATCACAGGGATTGAATTATGACATCACAACACATGTTTGATCATCCTTGCCCTCCTTAGATACCTGAAGTGTTTGGCTCAGGGTTTTGTCAACTCTTAAATAATCTCCCTCTTTATCTCTCTCTCCTAGAGAAGCTGTGATCTATTGGACCATCCGTTCAGAAATATTTCCTTATCAGTTTTCTCAAGGCCTTCAACAATGACGGAGCTTCTAAGGTAATGTGTCCGCTGGAAAAGCTGGGATACATTCACAGATGTAGGAATTGGGTATGTCTACTCTGGTGAAAAGAAGGACTAGGGGAGACATGATAGCTGTGTTCTAATATTTGAGGGGCTGCTACAAAGAAGAGGGAGTCAAACGGGGGTGAAATCCAGCAGGTTCTGGAGAACCGGTAGCGGAAATTTTGAGTAGTTCGGAGAACCGGCAAATACCACCTCTGGCTGGTCCCAGAGTGGGGTGGGAATGGAGATTTTGCAGTATCCTTCTTCTGCCACACCCGCCAAGCCACGCCCACAGAACCCTTAGTAAAAGAATTTGGATTTCACCACTGGAGTCAAGCTATTCTCCAAAGCACCTGAAGCCAGGACAAGAAACAATCGATGGAAACTAAGCAAAGAGAGAAGCAACCTAAAAATAAGGAGAAATTTCCTGACAGTGAGAAGAATTAACAATTAATTAATTGTTCCAGTATCTCAGGGATTGCCACAAAGAGCGAGTCAAGCTATTCTCCAAAGCCCCTGAAGGCAGGACAAGAAGCAACGGATGGAAACTAATCAAGGAGAGAAGCAACCTAGAACTAAGGAGAAATTCCCTGACAGAAGAATTAATCAGTGGGAACAACTTGCCTCCAGAATAATAACCCATTTGGAACTGTATGCCAGTCAGACATCAGCGTAGCAAATGTTTTGTGACGTTTGGTATGGTTTGTATTTATTTATATGCTGCCTGTGTTATTTTTACAAATTAACTCAAAAGCTGGGAACACTATCCAACGCACCTTCCTCCTATTTTCCCTACAACATCCATCCCGTGAGGTGGGCTGGGCTAAGAGAGACCAGGCCCAAAATCACCCAGCAGGCTTTCATGGCTAAAATGGGACTATGAACTCGTGGTCTCCCACTTTCTAGTCCGGTGCCTTAACCGCTAGACCAAACTGCCTGTCATAAGCTGCTTTAGTATAATGTTTATGTCATAAAATGTTTTTATCAGTTTTGCAAAATCTCAATTTTACGGGTGTCGTGGGTCCCACATTTGGCTGCATTCTAAAAAGTACCAAGGTACCATCTGAGGTACCTTGATTCAAAAGATTTCACCCTGCAGCGCATCCTTTCACACATCCTGTAACTTACATGTGTGTTTGCATGAAGTAAAAAATGAAATCATTTTTAAAAACTTAAAATCTTGAAATCTCACAAGGTTTCTCATGAAACGTGAGTTCCCTCTCATCCCTCCAAATTCTGATGTGGTCTTTGAAAAGAAGACTCAGGCTTCAAGCTATGGATTTTTTCCTTAATTTAAAAAATAATAATTTAATTTAATTTAATGGCTAAATTTTTAAAAATTTTAAATGGCTAATTTTTAAAAAAACCTTGAGAATAGTATTCCCTGAAAATCCAGTCCGATATTAAGTGGAGATCTTTTACTCTTTTGCATAAATCCATATATATCACATAGATCTATCTATCTATCTATCTATCTATCTATCTATCTATCGATCGATCGATCGATCGATCGATCGATCGATCGATATAGATATGATGTACCCTGTTTCCCCAAAAATAAGACATCCCCTGATTATAGCCACTCTGAGTCTTCGGAGAGGGGCGGCATAGAAATTGAATTAATTAAATTAAATTAAATAAGCCCAATCGGGCTTTTGAGCGCATGCCCATTATTTACGGGACTGCCTGCTACCACCAATAGCCTCCCACCGGCCGCTACGCTCTCGTAGAGAGGGGCTCCTCCGGGTGCCGTCAGCCAAACCATGTCGACTGGCGGCCCACAGGGGGAGAGCCTTCTCTGTGGGGGCACCTACTATCTGGAATGAGCTCCCCCCGGAGATACGGAGGATCCCGCATCTGCGCACCTTCCGTCGCGCTCTCAAAACTTTTTTATTCCATCAAGCCGGCCTGGCCTAAATCGTTCCCCTTTAAAATGTAAATTTTAATTTGTTTTTTAAATTATTGGGTGTTTTAAATTTGTCTCGGCCAAAATTGTTTAATTCGGTTTTATTCTGTTTTTAAATTTTGTATTATGTGTTTTATTTTGTGGCTGTTTACCGCCCTGAGTCCTTCGGGAGAAGGGCGGTATACAAATCCAATAAATGAAATGAAATGAAAATGAAATGCACTAAAATAAGCCTCCCCCTGAAAATAAACCCTCCCCAAAAATATTTAAACGCAGAGCTAGAAATCAGGTAAGACGGCAAAAGGAGCCCCATCTTGCTCCATGTGCCCTAAAATGATAAGACCTCCCTGAAAATAAGGCCAAGCGCTTATTTCGGGGTTCAAAAAAATATAAGACAGGGTCTTATTTTCGGGGAAACACAGTGTGTATGTATGTATTACAGGTAGTCCTCAATTTATGACCACAACAGAGCCCAAAATTTATGTTGCTAAGTGAGACATTTGTTAAGTGAGTTTTGCCACGTTTTCTTGCCATGTTTGTTAAGCGAATCACTGCATTTGTTAAATGAATAACCGTTATTAAATGAATCTGGTTTCTTCATTGACTTTGCTTGTCAGAAGGTTGCAAAAGGGATCACGTGACCCCGGGACACTGCAATCGTCATAAATGTGAGTCAGTTGCCAAGCATCTGAATATAGATCACATGACCATGGGGATGCTTCAAGGGTCATAAGGGTGAAAAATAGTCATAAAAGTCACTCGGTGCCATTGTAACTTTGAACGGTCACTAAATGAACTGTTGTTAAGTTGAGGACTACCTGTATTACACTACTTCCCATATCAATGAATATTTCTTTGCCCAGAAAAAAAATTGCCATCACAATCACTGGACTCTTGAAGAAAGCAAGAATATTAGAGAAAGTGTTGCAATAATTCCCACGCTGGACATGCGAAAGAGATGTTGCTTCGGATCCAATGTTCTTATTAGGTTTATTCTAATCAGCTTCTGCGAAGAGTAACAAATTTCGACCTTCCCTCTCCATCGACAGAGATTGTGCCCATCACTCACCTGCCACAGAGAACCACAGAGAAACTAATTTTCTGAGAAATCAGTCAAAGGCTGAAATATTTCAGCCTATCTCCAGCAGGAAAGCGGGAATGCAGAGCGTGAAAACAAGCATCGGGTTACGTTAATGATAATTAAGTAAACAGAACAGATTCAATTCTTTCCAAAGGGAAGTTTGCTATACATATTGAGTGGCTGGATTAAGAAACAGCTGAGTTAAAAAAAAGAGTCATTCAGTTCCTACTTAGAGCAGCCAAATCAGTCGACGCTAAAGAATAAAAATGCCTAGGTAATATTTCAGAGGGCAGATGCCCCGTGTTGAAGTACCCACCTCTTCAAGTTGCCAAGGTTAAGCAACAACCGCTTAGCATAACATCTGAGAAACAAGTTTGTTATCCCGACATTATGGGCCTGTTAAAATTGTACCAGCAGCACTATTTGTAAATGTTTGAAATTCTCACGAGAATCCCAATTTTTAAAAAGTATTAAAAAGTGTTAATAGGCGAACCCAGATCAACATGACGAAAGTGGCGTTGTAACATTGCAGAGCAAGCTCTGTCCTTTTCTTATGTGCGAACGTCCTGGCACATATACTAAAGTGGTGGAGCTCATGTCACAATGTCACACGTGCTTTCATCATTTTCCTCTCCCTGCATATACTCTGGATGCCTAGAAGTAACATAAAAACCGAGCATTTCATTTAAAAGAGCTACAGTGCAAAAGAACGCCAGGGTTACCTACAACCAGTTATACATTGCAGTCATTCCCATTCACTCAAAAACTTGCCAATTCTTTGATATGGCTACCATATTTTGGAACACAGGTAGTCCACATTTAGCACCCACAATTGGGACCGGCAGGTGTTGTTAAGTGAAGCGGTCACTAAGTGGGAAATCACATGACTGTCACTGGGTTTCCCTTTTTTTCTATTTTCCCAATCCTCTGGAATGCTAAACCCGGCACTGGGATAATAAGCAAAAAGGGAATTAACATGTATATTTACATTCATTGGAGAGAAAGGGATTGCAAGGGAGTAAGCAAGCACACAATAGGGAATATGCATTGAAATCAATGTCTTGGTTCTGGCTATGTAAACAGCCCAATGTAGTCCCCACTGTGTGTTTTGCTTACTCTCTTGTAATCCCCTCATCCCTCCGTTCTGTGAGGGGGGGCAGAAAAGAGGGTTTTCTGTAGGCAAGGTCTCCTACGCCTGACCTGTCTTCTCCCCACCCTGCTTACACAGTGGAGAGTTTGAAGAGGAAGGGATTACAAGAGAGTAAGCGGGTACATAATGGAGAATACACTGGCTGCTATTGCCACTACCTTGCTTTTAATGTGTATTCCCCGTTTTGTGCCCACTTACTCTCTTGTAATCTTCTCCAATCTCTCCAATCTGCAAGGAAGGCGACAAAGAAAAAGAAAAACAACAGGTCAGGCACAGGACAAAGCATACTGACTGTGAGACCGATCACGTGACCAAGGAACGCTATGAAGGTTGTTAAGGGCAGACATCAGTCGTAAAGTTAGCTTTTCAGCACTGACGTAACTTTGGTCACTGAATGAAGCAGTCAGTAAGTGAGGACAACCCACATTGTTGTTTCACTGAGGCAGCGGACAGTTTCATCTTTTCATCTTTGTCTTCAGCATATTTGATGGACCAAACAGACAGTGCTGTTTCCCCACACAACCACAACAGTCAAGTCTATTTTAGATCTTAATTTGAGTGTTTCTTCTGCAAAACGGCAACCCACCGCTTGTGACCTGAGGCTGGCGGGTCGCGCATTCCTGGTGGTTTTAAGTGCTCAGTGCTGTGAACTACAAGGAAACAAAGTTGTGAGGACACCAAGGAGGGGGAGCTCCTGAGGAGAAACCAATTTCCAAACTCAAGGCAAAAGAGTGCCATCCTATTACAGCTGCCACCATTACTGGGGGGGACTGAGAAAGGTAAGCCGATGGCTTCTCTCGCGCATGCTTTCTCACAAAGTGCTTGACCACGTGTGCCCGCTGGGTGAAGTTCTTCCGGCAGATGGCACACTTGTAGGGCTTCTCTCCCGTGTGCATCCTCTGGTGCACCAACAGGCCCGAGGAATGCCGGAAGTGCTTCCCACACTCCGAGCACTGATACGGCTTCTGCTCGGTATGGATCACAATGTGGGTTAGAAGAGTCGTCTTCTGATTAAAGCTTCTCCCACAGTCGGAGCACTGATACGGCTTCTCTCCCGTGTGGATTCTCTTGTGTCGGTTCACGCTCGATTGCGTGGCAAAGACCTTCCCACAAATCGGACAGGGACTCCCCTGCCTTCCCTTATACAACGTCGGCGAGCTGTTCATTTTATCGAGGTCATCGTACGGACCGATCATGGCTACATTTTTGTCTTCGGCTATCTCACCTTCTGCCTGTTTCTCGCGGTCTTCTTCTAGAGGGCCAAAGACTCCGTCTTTCCACTCCCCTTTCAACTGTCCTGCGGTGAGCTCCTTCTTCTGCCCGTTCAACAACCTCCCCAATTCTAATCTCTGCCGGAAGCTCTTCTTACAAGAAATGCACTTGTACACCTTCTCTCCGGTGTGGTCGATCTGGTAGGCGTTGACACCCCACTTTGGTTTGAAGTTTTTCCCACAGTCCGAACACTGATACGACTTGTCTCTGGCGTGGACCATCTCGTGGGAGAGCAGGTTGGTCTTCCGATTGAAGCTTTTCCCACAGTGAACACATTTGTAGGGCTTCTCTCCGGTATGAATAATAAGATGCCTATTCAGGCTTGATTTTCGGGTAAACGCTCTCCCACAAAGGAGGCAGGTGTGCCGTGGCCCATCTTTGTGCTGTCTCGGGGGGACAGTGAACCTCCAGAGGTTGACCCCATCCAGCTCACTCTGTTTTGAATTCTGCGTCTCATTTTCTTCGGGATAGTCAACAACAACATCTTCTATCTCTGATCGGTCAAAAGTGTCTGTCTGATCTTCCTCAATAGGCTGATACATCTCTTGGTCGCTTTCTAGAATGGGGGTGGGGGTGGGGAAATGTACAACGTTATGTTTTATGTTATCATTGTGAAACACAAGTAATACACCATATTGTTTGGCAACAGTAGTACTTACCGTATTTTTCCGTGTATAAGACGCACCCTTTTACCCCCAAAAAGGGGGTGAAAATCTGGGTGCGTCTTATACGCCGAATGTAGCCCCACCCACCCGCTGGCCCCCACCCTTCGGCCATTTTCGGCCAGTTCCAGGCGGCAGGGATCTGGGTCGGGGCACAGCCTGAGGAACAACCCTCCCTCTTCGGGACAGTGGGGGGGGGGGAAATCTGCCCAGCAGCTTTGGGGAACAAGGCGGGTGCCACGATTTGCGGCTGGTCACCCCTCTGGCCGCGCTGACTTCACTCCCCAGCAATGTGAGGAGCCGCTGCCACCGCTGCCTAACCCTCTCTGCGCCCAGGAGCCAAGCCGAGCTGAATGGGAGCCCCTAAAGGGAAACGTTCCTCCTTTCCAGCCATCGCTGCCCGGATTCCAAAATGCAAACCTCAAGAGTCGCGCTTCAGGTGGCGGCCAGTTCCCCTGCAATGTGCAGCGGGGAACTGGGAAGTGCTTTGGATTCGGGGAGGAGATTGTAGCGCTGACACCTAAAAGTGTTTTTCTGCACATTGCAGAGCCGCGCGCCCCGGTCCTCCTTCTCAGCAGACTCTTCTCTTGCCTCCTGGCCAGATCCGCCGCCTGAAACACGGTGCACTTTCTTTTGTCTCTGCACACACCCCATGTTTGGAATTGGGAAGGGGATCATGGGTTTGGGCGGCAGAGCAGATTTCCCCCCCCCCCCACACACACACACTGTCCCGAAGAGGGAGGGTTGTTCCTCAGGCTGTGCTCTGTCTCTCCCCCCAGAGCATGCTAGGGGTCTCTTTGGGGAAAGCGAGTAGTCCCTGCACCTCTCGCTTGCAGGAGGAAGAGGAGGGCGGCGCCACCTTAAATGCTGGTAGGCAGAGGTAAAATACTTTTTTCCTTGTTCTCCTCCCCCAAAATTAAGGTGCGTCTTATACTCCGGTGCGTCTTATACACCGAAAAATACGGTATATAGATTATGAACATTCTGATGATTTAGCTAACTTAACCCTTTAAAGATAAAAAAGGTTTACAAGTAGGGTTACAATATTACAAGTAGTCCTCGACTTACAACAGTTCAGCACTGAAAAACGTGACTTACGACTGTTTTTCAGTGATGACCTTTGCAGCAACCCCTTAATCTTGTGATCAAAATTCAGATGCTTGGCAACTGGTTCATATTTATGACGGTTTCTGGGTCCCAAGGTTGCGTGATCCCTGTTTGCGACCTTCTGACAAGCATAGTCAATGGGGGAACTGGATTCACTTAACAACCATGTTACTCACTTCTCAATTGCAGCGATGCACTTAACAATTCTGGGACAAGAAAGGTTGTAAAATCGGGGCAAAACTCACTTAACAAATGTCTCACTTCACAACAGAAATTCGGGGTTCCACTGTGGTCGTAAGTCGAGGACAACCTGTATTATGATTTCTAAAATGTTAATGTTTGTAAGCATAAATTTGATTATGCAGAGTTGAGTAACTATCTCAGTGTTTCTCAGCCTTCACAATTTTAAGATGTGTAGATTTCTACTTCTCATGCTGGCTGGGGAATTCTGGGAGTTGAAGTCCACACGTCTTAATCTTGCAAAGGCTAAGAAACAAAAAAAATTAAATATTTAAATAAATAACATAAATAAAACACATATGCAAACATATACACTGGGCAAACCTACGCCCCTAGGTGGCATGATCTGCCATGATCTCTGCCGCCTAGAAAGATTTTTTAAAAAAATTTAAAAAGAGGAAAATGGAAATGTTAACCTTTTTGCCCAATCATAGTTACAGTTAACCATAGGATAGGTTAACATGTATTGGTTTGACAATCACACACACACAAAAAAAAAAAAATCCAAAAATTGGAAGCCAAGAATCAAGCACAATTAAACAGAATGCATGTTCAGTCACCACGCTAAAAAGGATTTTTAAAAGTATTTGGTCTTCTTAACACAGAATCCAGAGCTGAGGAAACAGAAAATCCTGACCTAATAAGGAAGCGTCTTCGTTTCCTTCCAGTTTCATCTCTTTATAGGGAGGTCTCTCTGGGGTCCCCACTGAAGGCTGCTCAGAATCACAGAAATCTCCAGCCTGTTCATCAGCTGGACTTGGGACCTAAAGGAATAATAACAAAAAAAAAAAAAAAAAGACAGAAGATTAGAATTTGTGAGTTGGGCTTATTCTACCTTTTTGATGGAGATAGGTCAAAACTAAACAGAAAAGGAGTTAATTGTATTTTCATCCATGGTTGCAAAATTAAGAATTGCTTAAAAGTGGAAATTTTCAGACAATCTAATTCTCGGATAATTGGCATGCTGAGGCAAGCTCTAACAGGAAAGGTGACTGCTAAAATTCAAATACAGACTAATTTGTATCAGATCTGCTACAGATGCTAGAATGATTAATTACCGTGTTTTTCGGACTATAAGACGCACCTAAATTTAGAAGAGGAAAACAATAAAAAAAGATTTTTGCCCTCTCTTTTTATGGGCATTTTTCCGGCCATTTTCCAGTCTTTTTTCAGCCTGTTTGCAGGGCATTTTTCGGTGCATTTTTGAGGCTTTTTTTCAGGCCATTTTGGGGGCTTTTTTTGGCCCATTTTTGAGACTTTATTGGGGGTGTTTTTGGGGCTTTGCCCCGTTTTCAGGGCTTTTTGGGGGGTGTTTTCGAGGCTTTTTTGGGACCATTTTTGAGGTTTTTTTTGGCCAGTTTTTGAAGCTTTCTTCAGCCCATTTTTTCCAAAAAAAAAACAGGCCGAAAAAAGCCTAAAAAATGGGCCGAAAAAAGCCCTGAAAACGGGCCAAAATAGCCTCAAAATAGGCTGAAAAAAGCCTCAAAAATGGGCCCAAAAAAGCCCTGAAGAAGGCCGAAAATGGCCCGAAAACAGGCTGTGCGGAGACCAAAAAATGACTGGCGGGTGGGGGGTGGGGGCCTTTGGCAATATTCAGCCTATAAGACGCACAGACATTTTCGCCCTTTTGGGAGACAAAAAAAGTGCATCTTATAGCCCGAAAAATACAGTAATACCTAACAACAATAACTTCTCTTTTGATAAATTTAGTGCTATTTGAAAACTATTGTTGAATGCTGAGATACATTGCTCAAGGTTGTTTTTCTTCTATTCTTGTTTTTTCTTGCCTTACAGAATATTAAGCATGAACAATTAGAGTTGCCAGGTGTCCACTATTTGAGTGGACAGTCCACTTTTTTCACATTATGTTCACTATTTTTTTTCACAAAATAGTAGACTTTTTTTTATTCAAAAGCTTTATGATGAAATGGTACGTAATCTAAAGCTGTACGGTCTAAGAGAATAAGGATAGGAGCATCGCGTTTTGTCTTTTTTTTCATAAGTTAGAATGAGACAAAGATCGAATATCCATTGAACTCGATTCTCCGAAAAAATTAATGAGGAGATTAAAATAAAAATATATTATAAAATTATGTACAGTTCACATTTTAAAAATGTATTGTAGCTTGTGTCGACTGACCTAAAATGGCGTCGAGTGATGAGAGTGATAGCGGCGAGATTTCGAATTCTTTAAAACGAAAGAGAGGAGTGTGGAAATACACCAAAGACTGGGAAGCTACTTTTGCATGGATTACCAACAATGAAACCGACAGAACAAATACGACGGCCTACTGTAAATTGTTTGTAAGAAAATATATAATTTAATTGTAATTATTTTATTTTATTTTTTTATTACTTAACACCCCCGCCCCACCCCGCTTGTCCCCTATTTTTTGGAAGCAGACCTGGCAACCCTATGAACAATTGGATTAAAACAACTAGCTGTAGAAAGAACCTTTGAAAGAAAGGAAACCTAACTTTGACCTTGGATGGGTCACCCTTTTCCATTCAAGAATGGGAAGGGGGGAAACTTCCTGGACTCACAACTCCTATTTGAAGGGCAAGTGGCAGCCCTTCAGTGAATCAGTTCCCAAGCATCCCAATGTAAATCACGTCACCATGGGGATGCTACAATGGTCATAAAAGTGAAAAATGGCCATAGGTCACTTTTTTCAATGCCATTGTCACTCTGAAAGGTCGCTAAACGAACAGTTGTACGTTGAGGACTACCTGTCTCCTCACCTGCTCTTCTAGCTGCTCCGTCTCGTGCTGTCTCAGCAAGAACTCTTCCGCCAGAGTTACTGCCAGCGAACATGTCTCCGCTCCGTACCCCCGAATTCTTCTCTGGATCTCCAGAGGCAGGATCTCCAGGAACTGCTCCAGGATCACCAGCTCCAGGATCTCGTCTTTGGTGCGTTTTTCTGGTTGCAGCCACCCCCAGCAGAATTTCTTCAGCCGTTTGCAAGCCATTCGGGGACCTTCAGACGGCTGGTAGCAGAACCTCCTGAAATGCTGACGATGGGCTTCCTCGGAACGGGTCTGTTCGTCCTGCTTGAAGGCGGGCGGGATGGTGACGATCCTTCTCCCATGGAGATCCTGGCGGCTTTCCGGTGGGGTGTTTCCCCACATGGAGCAAGAGGACTCCGCTTCTTTAAGGAAATTCTGCCACCGGTCTTCCCAAGTTGTCACTTGTCCTTCTTCCGGTTCCATTTTAATTTGCGATGGCATCGCTACAGGCAAATCCTCTCCCACAATGCCGGTCACAACAAGCTGGAGGCTCCCCTCAGATTCAGCAGTGGGGCTGCCTGCAGCTTCCTTTTCGGTTTTCATCCTTGGGGTATCCCTGGGATCAAAAAAATAAAATAAAGTCAGTGGACATTCATCAAGGGATAATTATCAGCGACAATTGCTATCACTTATCAAAACAGGGCATAGTATTTTCCCCTCAATGTGACTGTGGGGTCCCAGTCAAACTGCAGATCGCATTGTGACCGGCTATAGGCTGAGGGCCTATGCCGGTCCAGTACAGGTAGTCCTCGACTTACAACAGTTCATTTGGTGATCGTTCAAAGTTACGACGACACTGAAAAAAGGGATTTATCACTGTTTTTCACACTTACGACCACTGCAGTATCCCCATGGACGCACAATCAAAATTCGAAAGTTGGGCAATATTGTATAAATAAATAAATAATATTGTATAAAGTATGCCCCAAGACAAATTCTTTGTGTGTCCAATCACACTTGGCCAATAAAGAATTATATTCTATTTATTTTACAGAGTCAGCATTTTGCCTTCAACGACCAGGGTCCTCATTTTACCGACCTCGGAAGAATGGAAGGCTGAGTCCACCTTGACCTGGTGAGACTCGAACTGCCGATAGCCAGCAGCCAGCAGAAGTAGATCATATACAATTTCAGACAAATGGCTCTCTAGGACAAGAGACGAAGAAAATCGATGTCCTAAGAGTTGACACCGGCTTGATGATACATAATCAAACGATCAGTGGGGGAAAGGCATGAAATTAAAGGAGCTCGCTGAGGAATTCTGGGAATTGAAGTCCACAAATCTTAAAATTGCCCAGATTGGAGGCCCCTGAGATAGATGATGATTTTGAAGCCCAAGCCAATCTGCAGGGGGGGATTGTCTTGTTTTAGGCTAATTTACAGTAGTGGCCAAAATTGTGGAAACCTTTTGGGAAATGCGTGTTTTTGAAGTTTGATGGCTAATAACCCCACTTTTTTTTTGGAGTTTCAAGATAATCCTATTCCACTGCTGGAATGGCCTGGGAATAGCCCAGACCTTAACCCAATTGAAAATCTATGGAGCTGACTAAAGAAACTTGTTAGTCAGAAGCGACCCAACAATAAAACCCAGTTAATAGAGGCAATCATTCAATCTTGGTTTCACATTATAACAGCTGCAGAACTAAAAGACTTGGCTCACTCCATGGGAAGGCGTTGCAAAGGCCGTAATTCATGCTAAAGGTTACCTAACTTAAGTATTAACTGACGTGATAATTTTTGTATATCTCATTTTTTCTATGGCGATAATTTTTGTACATCTCATTTTTTCTACGTGTTTCACTTTTCTTCTTTAAACTGTAACTGCTATTCTAATGGCAAATCCTTCATAAAAGTTATTGCATTACATTCTTGATTAAATTATTTTTCCATTGATATATAATTTTATGGTACTACTCCAAAAAAAAAAGTGGTGTTATTAGCTAGTTTTAGAAAATACACTTTTCCCAAAAAGGTTTCCACAATTTTGGCCACTACTGTATAGTGCTCATTAAATTATAATTTTGGTCCATATGCCCAAGTATTATATTCGGATCTGAAGTGCAGGCAGCCCTCAGTTTATGATTATTCATTTAGCAACCATTTGAAGTTACAAGGGTGTTTTAAAAACTTACAACCAGTCCTCGCTCTTACAACCATCGCAGTGTCCGCATAGTCACGGGTTCATAATTTAGGCACCTGAGATATTTACGACCATCACGGGCGCCAGTGATCTGCAGCCAACACGATTGACGTTTGTGACCCTCCCAGCAGCAACAAGCAAAGTCAGTGGGGAAGCCAATGGTGAAGGTCGCGTGTGATGTCTCACTTAACAACCATGGCGATTTGCTTAATGACCACAGCAAAATAGCTGGTAAAATCAGGTGTGGTCACAAGATGCCTCACTTAATGTCTGCACTGCTTAAATGTCAATTTTTTTTTCCAGCTCCTATTTCGGTCGTTAAGTCAAGTACTGCACATCCATAGTTATAATGGATGAAAACTCGGATTCTGAGATACAGAACGACCAAATCTATCCTTCAGTAAACCTATTAAAAGTCTGAGCCTGCTTTGGGATAAAAGAATTCCAGTTCTCCCATTCACAAAAACCCGTTAACTGGGTTACACGCTGTGCTAAATAAAATGTTGTTCCTTCAGTTTTGACTGAGAGCATGGGATGAACGCAAGCTGATGGTGGTTCGTTTGATAAACCACGATTGAGCAAATGTAAGCTTATTACTACATCTGGCTCAATGTTTCTCGACCTCAGCAACTTTTAAGATCCGTGGCCTTAGCTGGCTGGGGAATTCTGGGAACTGGAAGGGCGATGCATCTTAAAGGTTGTTGAGTTTGAGAAAAAAGCTGTGTGAAAATTGGGTGCCCACAGTATATTCTTTGAAGAGTCCAGGTGCTAACCAACCAGTTGCCGCTGTTGGCAGTTGAAGCACCACATCTGGAAGATCAAAGACTGTTACTATTTTATCTTTTTCTCTTTTTTCTGGTGGGAAGAAAGGAAACGATAAAGGAAGTTGTGGGCAAATGTAGGAAGCAAAGATGTTAACAAAGAGCATAGAGACTTAGGTTCAAGGTTAATCCTCATCCTGGCGGGCTGTGTTGGTGAGGGAGGGAGGAAAGGACTTAAATGCCTGTTTTATCTTTATAAAAGTCTGTAGAGATTCTCAGTCATCCAGGTCATGGTTGTCCCAAAAAAGCACCTGTGTTTTATCATGGTTTGTAAGACATAGTTTACAGTTTCTGATATGATGCAAATACAGTCACTCTGCCTCAGACTAACCTACTTCGTACAATAATAGCTGTGAAATTTTCTAGTCTCAACCTTGAGAGAGGGAGGGAGGGAGGGAGGGAGGGAGGGAGGAAGGAAGGAAGGAAGGAAGGAAGGAAGGAAGGAAGGAAGGAAGGAAGGAAGGAAGGAGCTGCACTGGCTCCCGGTGCTCTTCCGTGTGCGCTTCAAGGTTTTGGTTATCACCTTTAGAGCGCTCCATGGCTTAGGACCTAGTTATCTACGGGACCGCCTGCTACCACCAATAGCCTCCCACTGGCCAGTACGCTCCCATAGAGAGGGGCTCCTCCGGGTGCCGTCGGCCAAACAATGTCGACTGGCGGCCCCTAGGGGGAGAGCCTTCTCTGTGGGGGCACCTACAATCTGGAACGAGCTCCCCCCCGGAGATACGGAGGATCCCGGATCTGCGCACCTTCCGTCGCGCGCTCAAGACTTTCTTATTTCATCAAGCTGGCCTGGCCTAAATCTTTTCCCCTTTTAAATGTAAATTTTAATTTGTTTTTAAATTATTGGGTATTTTAAATTTGTCTCAGCCAAATTATTTAATTCGTTTTTATTCTATTTAAAATTTTTGTATTTATGTGTTTTATTCTGTGGCTGTTCACCGCCCTGAGTCCTTCGGGAGTAGGGCGGTATATAAATCCAATAAAATAAATAAAAATAAATAAATAAAGGAAGGAGGGAGGGAGGGAAGGAAGGAAGTTAAATGCCTGTTTTATCAGTTTTTAGCCATAATTTATGATTTCTGAGGCGATGCAAATACAGTCACTCTGCCTCAGACCAAACCTACTTCACACAATAATAGCTGTGAAATTTTCTAGTCTCAACCGAGAGAGAGAGAGAGAGAGAGAGAGGGAGGGAGGAAGGAAGGAAGAAAGGAAGGAAGGAAGGAAGTTAAATGCCTGTTTTATCAGTTTTTAGCCACAATTTATGATTTCTGAGGCGATGCAAATGCAGATAGTCCTTTACTTATGACCACAACTGAGCCCAGAATTTATGCTGCTGAGAAATTTGTTAAGTGAGGTTTGCCCTATTTTACGATTTTTCTTGCCACATTTAAATAAATCCCTGCAGTGGTTAAGTTAGTAACCCGGTTGTTAAGTGAATCTGGCTGCCCCATTGATTTTGCTTGTCATAAGGTTGCTAACGGGGATCGTGTGACCTCAGGACACTGCCACGGTCATAAGTATAAAACAGTTGCCAAGCGTCTGATCACGTGATCATGGGGATGCTACAAAAGTTGTAACTCTGAAAAACGGTCATAAGTCACTTTTTTCAATGCCATTGTAACTTTGAATGGTCACTAAATGAACTGTTGTAAGTCGAGGACTACTTGTATAGTCACTTTCTGTCAGATCAATCTACTTCATACAATAATAGCGGTGGTATTTTTTTATCCTTAGCCTTAAGTGGAAGGATTTTTCTAGATTTCTGCAAAATAGGTCCTAGCAATGAAGCAGAATTACAAAATGTTTTCTGTTTGTTCATCCTGTGCTAGGTTAATATACTGGTAGTCCTCAATTTACAAAAGTTCGTTTAGTGACCGCTCAAAGTTACTGCGGCACTGAAAAAGTGACTTATGACCATTTTTCACACAAAAAACCGTTGCAGTGTTCCCATGGTCACGTGATTAAAATTCAGACACTTGGCCATTGGCTCATATTTACGACGGCTGCAGTGTCCTGCAATCACCTTTTGCGACTTTTTGACCAGCAAAGTCCACTGGGAAGGCGAATTCACTTAACAACCATGTTACTAACTTAATGACTCCAGTGATTCACTTAACGACTGTGGCAAGAAAGGTGGTAAAATGGGGTAAAACTCACTTAACGAATGTCTCACATAGCAACATAAATTTTGGGCTCAATTGTGGTCGTATGTCAAGGACTATCTATACAACAAAGCCCCTGGGAAGTTGTTTCCAAACATTTAAAAAAAAAAAAACTGTTATTCTTACTCTTTCTTCCCCACTCTGCTTTTGTTTTCCAGAACACGGATCAGCCTGGATAAATACCTTTTTTTGCCTTGAATTGGGCAGAAAAGGGAAGAACTAAGCAATAAATACAGCACATATAGTCCTCAATTTACAACAGTTTGCTTAGTGACTGTTCAAAGTTACAACTGTGCTGAAAAAAGCGACTTAGGACCGTTTTTCACACTTATGACCACTGCAGCAGCCCCATGATCATGTGATCAAAATTCAAGACGCTTGGCAACTGTTTCACACTTACGACCATTGCAGCATCCCCATGATCAAAATTCAAGACGCTTGGCAACTGTTTCACACTTACGACCACTGCAGCATCCCCATGATCACGTGATCAAAATTCAAGACGCCTGGCAAGCGACTCACATTTACGATGGTTGCAATGTCTCGGGCGGAGGTGTGTGTGTGTGTGTGTGTGTGTCCTTCAGACAAGCAAAATCAATGGGGGAAGCCGGATTCACTTTACAACTATGTCACTAACCGAACAACCCACCTTGATTCCCTTCTTAACAGCTCTGGCAAAGATGGTCATGAAACGGGACCAAACCCAGGCAAAGCCAACAGTCTCGCTTAGCAGCAAAAAGGTTGGGCTCAATTGTGGCTGTAAATTGAGGACTACCCATTCAACAATGGTTTTATTTGATTGACCAAACTAAGTAATAATTTTAATTAGCAATTTTATGATGTTTGTGTGTCTATATTTTTCTTGACTGTACACCACCTTGAGTCCTACGGGAGAAAGGCGGTATAGAAATATAATAAATAAATAAATAAATAAATAAATCCCACCCCTACCTTTACCCCCCACCCCAACACACACAGAATCAGCCTTGGACCCCTCCCCACCCACTTTGTGTTTCTCCCTAGAAACCCACCCCAAAAAAGGAGATCCCCCTTTATTTTTTGGGGAGGGATCATCCCAGGATTGATCTGTTGGTCGTGATCAACAGATCACCGCCCGGACCGGCTCGTCTCCCGATCCTGCCGTGGAGGGGAGCGAGGAAGAGGCAACCGGCCCAAAGTCACCCAGCCGGCTTTCACGCCCAAGGCGGCATTAGACCTCGCCGCCTCGCTCCTCTCTGTATCCCGGTGCCTTTAACCACTAGACCACCCTGCCTTCCTCCTCCTCCTCCTCCTCCTCCTCCCCCCCACGGGTCCCCCCCCTCCCCGATCCTCCCCCTCTCCGTCTCCTCGCCCCCCCTCCCCTCCGCCCCCCCGCCCCTCCCGCAGGACAAAGCAGCCTCCGAAACTCACAGCCGAACCTCCCGAGTTGAGAAATTCAAAATGTAGAGAGTTGGGGTGGTGAGGGGGGGGGGGAAGGGGCGGAGCTTCGAGGCGAGGGCTGGGGGTGGGGGGGGAAAAGGTGGGGGCCTTCCACGCTCCTCACGCACGCACGCACGCTCGCTCTCTCTCTCGCGCCGGGCTGACGCACAACGCCGGGGCCGATCTAGGAAGCCGGCTCGCTGCTCCTAAAATGAACCCTTTTGGCGGACCGAGCTTTTTGTTCCGCGAAAGGAAGCGGCAAATAATTCCCCGTCTTTCGCGACCGTCGTCTCCCCTACTCTCCCGAGTTCGTTCCGTTGACGGGACACGTGGCAGACACGAGCTGTGGAAGGCTCCCCCCCCCCAACGTCATCTGTTTTTATTTTTCAATCAGAATAGAGCTGAAAGGGACCTTGGAGGTCATCTAGTCCAGTGTTTCTCAACCTTGGTAGCTTGAAGATGGGTGGACTTCAACTCCCAGAATCCCCCAGCCAGCAGCGCTGGCTGGGGGATTCTGGGAGTTGAAGTCCACCCATCTTCAAGCTTCCAAGGTTGAGAAACACTGATCTAGTCCAACTCCAGCAAGAAACCTTATGCCAGGGCTGGGCAAATATGGACCCTTTTATGACCTGTGGACTTCAACTCCCAGAATTCCTGAACCAGCTTGGCTGTCTCAGGAATTATGGGAGTTGAAGTCCACAGGTTGTAAAAGGGCCGCATTTGCCCACCCCTGCCCTATGCCATTTCAGACAAATGGCTGCCCAATCTCTTCTTAAAAGCCTCCAGTGATGAAGCACCCACCACTTCCGAAGGCAAGCTGTTCCAATTGGTTAACAAGTTCAATTCTATAAACTTTTATATCTTATTTATAAATACCAGGTGCTCTCCTTGAGTTACAATCACAACTGAGCCCAACATTTCTGTGGCTATGTGTGACAGTTAAGTGACTTTAGACCCGTTTTACGACTTGTTGGCACAGTTGTTAAGTGAATCACTACAGTTGTTAGGTTACTAACACACGGTTGTAAAATGAATCTGGCTTCTCCATTGACTTTGCTGATTGGAAGGTCACAAAAGGGGATGACCCTGGGACATTGCAACTGTCATAAATATGACTCAGTTGCCAAGCGTCTGGATTTTGATCAATTGGCCATGGGGATGCTGCAGCCGTGGTAAGTGTGAAAAACGGTCATGTCATTTTTTCCAGTGCCGTTGTAACTTCAAACAGTCACTATGCAAACTGTTGTAAGTCAAGGACTACCTGTATAATAATGTTGTAAATCAGAGGTCCAGGCTTTTGCTCTGTTCCAAGATGTCTCTCCCCAGATGTCTCTCCCACTCTCCTAGAGAGCTTTATTTTTATATAGTTTTACACAAGCAAATCAAAGACTGGACAGTAACAGTATTCTAATTGGATAGAAAATATTCACCCCCCTCTCAAGATGCCATCCTCTGAAGGTGAGATAATGCAGATCAAAGCCAAGAATTAGATCATAGAAGCAGGAAAGACCTACAGCACATGAGCTAAGGCAGTGTGCTGCTCGAAGCTTGGCACCGTGACCTTTGACCTACCTCTACATAATAACATTTATTTATAAGGCACCCAGAAGGGGAGTGAGATGGGCAGCATATAAATTTAATAAATACATAAAATCCTGTGTTATTTTTATAAATAATTCAAGGTGGAGAATGTACATAATATTCCTTCCTTCTCCTATTTTTCTCTGACAAGCAAAGTCAATGGAGAAACCAGATTCACTTAAGAACCATGTTACTAATTTAACAACTGCAGTGATTCACTTAACAAATATGGCAAGAAAAATTGTAAAATGGGGCAAAAAAATGCACTTAACAAGTGTCTCACTTAGCAACGTAAATGTTGGGCCCAATTGTGGTCATAAGTGGAGGACTACCTGCACATTAAAATGACAAAAAACGTGACTGATTCAAATCCAGCCAAGGATATTCGGCTACAATAAACTCTCAATTCCTAGGTTTGGCAACTTAATACAGGTAGTCCCCGAACGTACAACAGTTCATTTAGTGAACATTCAAAGTTACAACAGCACTGAAAAAAGTGACTTATGACCATTTTTCACAGTTACGACCATTGCAGCATCCTTCATGGTCACGGGATCCAAATTCAGACACTTGGCAATGGGCTCGTATTTATGACGGTTGCACTGTTCCAAGGTCATGAGATTCCATTCTTTTGTGACCTGACAAGCAAAGTCAATGGCGAAGCTAGATTCGCATAGCAACTGTTACTAACTTAACAGTAATTGTGGCAAGGAAGGTCCTAAAATGGGGCCAAAGTCACTTAGCAACTGTCTTGCTTAGCAACAGAAATTTTGGGCTCAGTTACAGATAGTCCTTGACTTACAACCACAATCAAGCCCAAACTCTTATGTTGCTAAGTGAGAAATTTATGATAGCTCGCATTTATGATGGTTGCACTGTTCCAAGGTCACGGGATTCCCCTTTTGTGACCTCCTGACAATGAAAGTCAATGGCAAAGCCAGATTCGCATAACAAGCACGTTACTAACTTAACACAACGGCAGTGATTCGCTTAACACAACGGCAGTGATTCACTTAACAACCGCAGTAAGAAAGGTCATAAAAGGAGCAAACTCCACCTAACCAATTGCAACAGAACTTTTAACAGGCTCAATTGGAGTCAGAAGTCGGGGAGTACCTGCAGGGTTTAAGACAGGGGTCTCCAACCTTGGCCGCTTTAAGACTTGTGGACTTCAACTCCCAGAGTTCCTCAGCCAGCTTTGCCCCCTCAGCCAGCTTTGCCCCCGAGAGCTTTGCTGGCTGAGGAACTCTGGGAGTTGAAGTCCACAAGTCTTAAAGCGCCCAAGGTTGGAGACCCCTGGTTTAAGAAGAGCATTCCCTGCGCCAGATTGCGCCCCGCCTCCCTCGCGCCCGCAGGGGGAGGGCGACGCCACGGGGATGACGTGATGACGTGAGGAGCCCCTTTCCTCCTTCCGCCCCCTCCCTCCCTCGGGGCCGGAAACGCGAGGAGGGAGATGGGAGGGACTTAACACTTCCCAAAGCCACGGAGCCGCCGCGGTTAAAACCAACGAGCCGGGAGGCCTAGAGAGGCGTGGGAATTTGTGGGCGTGCGGGGAGGGAGTGGGGGGGGCGGCGCATTTCTCCTCTTGACACTCCGGGGATGTGCAGTTTGCAGTTGGTGCGCAGAGGAGCCGAGACGGCGGCTGCGAGCGGAGCAGGGTGGGGAAGCGGAGCCGCCGGTGCAAAAGAAAAGGGGTGCATCGGGGCTGGGGGCTCCTTAAGGGAAGGGGGGCAGGCAAGAGCACAAGCCTGCATTCAGCCCACTCCCCACCATCCCCAATCCTAGAGGTAAGTAGGTCTAACCAAGGCCATCAGCCACAGCCATCCACTTTCTGGGAGGGGAAGATGGGTTCAGACGACTTGCTGTGCCAGCTTTGGGTTGTTGTTGCGTTGTTGGGTTGTGCATGTCTGGTTTAACCCAAAAAGGTGCTTTTTTCCAAGAGGAAACTGGACTTTCTGGGGTTTTTTTGGGTGGGTGGGGGGGACACAACCATGACCTGGAGGACTGACAATCTCTGATTTAACTTGGTTAACATCAAAAGATGATTGTGGGAAGGCTTGCAAACGGATTTGTAAGCCCGGTCCGCACTTTCCAAAAGAAGGCAAAGAAGAGCAACTATGATGAATGATGAAAGGCCGGGAGACTAAAACATAGGAAGAACCCTTGCAAGAATCTCACCATGTTAAAAAATAAATAAATAATAATCTCCTCTGTAGACTTTGTTTGGAGAAAAAAAAAATAGATTTTTTTCTTCCTATTTTTTTTCTTCCAAGGGTTCTTCCTATGTTTTAGTCTCCCGACCTTTCATCATTCATCATAGTTGCTCTTCTTTGCCTTCTTTTGGAAAGTGCGGACCGGGCTTACAAATCCGTTTGAGGACCCAGTTTGTGGGGGCAATAAGCTGACTTTGTATAAATATACAAAAGGATGAAGGCTATTGCTGAGCACATTGTAAGCCGCCCTGAGTCTCCGGTGAAGGACGGCATATAAATCAAATTAAAAAAAAAAAAAAGATTAAAAAGTGCAAAGACGAGCAATTAAGATGATGAAAGGCCTGGAGACTAAAACATAGGAAGAACGGTTGCAGGATTCGGGTTTGGCTAGTCTAGAGAAAAGAAGGACTGAGGGGGACGTGATAGCAGTATTCCAGTATTTGAGGGGCTGCCACAAAGAGGAGGGAGAGGGGGGGGTCAATTTATTTTCCAAAGCACCTGAAGGCAAGAAAAGAAACAATAGATGCAAATTAATCGAGGAGAGAAGCAACCTGGAATTAAGGAGGAACTTCCTAACGGTGAGAACCAGTGAAATAGATTGCCTTAAGAAGTTGTGGGTGCTTCATCACGGGAGGTTTTTACGAAGAGAGTAGACAGACTGAAATGGTATATAGGATCTCCTGTTTGAGCAGGGGGCTGGACTACAAGACCTCCAAGATCCCTTCCAGCTCTATTCTGATTCAGTTCAGATGAGTGCCAGTCCACCTGAATAGCAAAACCCCCTTGAGAGGGATTTCTCCCCCTTAAGGGAAGATACTGGCTGTCCCATTTTTTAAGGCTTCTGCTTTGTCTTCAGACAGACCCCGGATCCCTTTTTCTTGGACAGTTCGAGAGGTTGTCCCAAATTTTGAGATATAGATAGTCCTCAATTTACGACCCCAATGGAGCCCCAAATTGCTGCTGCTAAAGGAGGCATTTGTTAAGTGCGCTGTGTCTCATTTTACAACTTCCTTGCCTACAGTTGAGGCAATCGTTGCGGTCATTAAGTAACACGGTGGTTAACTGACTTTGTCAGAAGGTCGCACATCCTGGTGTGATCCCAGGATGTTGTGCCTATCATAAATAAGAGTCATTTGCCAAGTGTCTGAATTTTGATCACGTGTCCGTGGGGATCCTGCAATGGTCGTAGTAGGTCCCTTTTTAGAGTGCCATTGTAATTTTGAACTGTTGTAAGTCGAAGATTGCCTGTGGGTCTCTGGCAGTTTAAGGATTGTGGGTTGCTTTGGGATACAAAATAAGGGTACTCATCTGCAGTCTTTTTGCAGAGGACTAGCAGCTTAGGAAGCTGCCTAATTCTCAAGGGTATTTAACTTAATATTGTCTACCCGGCCTTGTCTGATCTCCAGCTCCGCCTCAGTAGAGTAGTTTTTAACTCTCCTGCTATGGTTGTCTCACACATCTGTGGTTAATCTAGAGATGATTTCCTCAATGGAGCTGTTTTCCAGCCTTTGCACAATGTACCAAACTACACAACTACACATGGGGCCAGTTGCACAACACGCTAGCCTCAAAGTTGGTAACTGGGTTGCAGTTTGGTTGGTGTGAGCACAAACCTTATGCTGGTTGTAGGAAATATAGGCCCAAAGGCTCCTTAATTGTAGAAGAGTGGTGTACATTGCTGTATTCACACAACATTTATAACCTGGTCAACAAATTAACCCACTTGGAGGTTTGTGCAAATGCACAGAGCCAGAAAAGAGGCAAATAATGAGCTGGGTTCCACAGAATGTAAAGCTCTCGTTTTCCTAATGCACCTTCTAGGTCTTTTCTCATAGCTGGTTTAATGGGTTGTGTGAGCTGAGCCATTCACTGGCAGCCATTCTGCAGGGTTTCAGGGAAAGGCTCTTCTCAGCTTCTCCAGGCCTTAGCTGTTCCTCAGTTTGACTGAGTGGTACTTTCTGGGCTTCAGGCCGGGGGCCATTTTTGTATGTCTTTCTCTTTTCCTCCTCAAAATTTTTCATAGTTGCTCAGCAAGAGTTCCTGCTTTAGTAGTGTACATCTTTGTTGTGGTCCGCCAGCAGCCTCCAGAACTGGTAGCGGAGTCGGACAGTGGGGAGGCTGGGGAGGAACATGGGCCAGTCCTGGAGTCTGGGGAAGGCTTGGACGAGGGCTCTGTGTCAGAGGCAGAGATGGGGCCAGGGCCATCTGGGAGTTATGCGTGGACTCCGGAGCCTCCAGAGTCGGATATCAGAGAGGAACAGGAGGAGCCTGTTGTAGAGCTGCCAGAAGGCAAGAACAATTAAAATAAAAGGGACAACTTGGGAGTAAGGCCTGGAGATGATTGCCCCTTTAAGGCTTAAAAGAGAAGCAAAGGCACATGGGCTCTTTGCAGGAAAGCAACGTTGTTAATTCTGTTTCCAGTTGGCATCTCTGTTTGATTCTGGACTCCGTGTGGCTTTGGCCAAGTAGGTCTTTGGCAGCGTGTCAAGGGAGATAAAGGTTGGTGATTATCCCAAAGGACTTCTCCAGAAGAACTTTTTGCAACTAATTGGGACTCAGCTATGAATGAACATAATTCACAGCTGTTGTAATAAAAGAGGTTTTTGGGATTACTTGTGTGTTTTAATGATTCAGGAAGCCTAGGTCACAACAATCTCACTAAATAAGACATTGCTCGGTGGGGGTACTTTTGCTGTACAGGTAGTCCTTGACTTACAACAGTTCATTTAATGACCGAAGTTACAACCGCACTGGAATAAAATGACTTATATGACAATTTTTCACACTTATGACCGTTGCAGCAGGCCCTTGGTCACCTGATTTACATTTGGATGC
The DNA here is from genome assembly GCF_029531705.1 of Pantherophis guttatus. The sequence continues at coordinate 1,762,771 of NW_026844032.1, read as the reverse complement.
TTGACAACTTGACAATGTTTATGACTGTTGCAGTGTCCCCTTTTGTGACCTTCTGAGGAGCAAAGTCCATGGGGAAAGCAGATTCACTTAACAACCGTGTTACTAATTTTAACAACTGCAATGATGCACTTAAGAAACGCGGCAATAAAAGTCGTAAAACAGGGCAAACTCACTTAACCCATCTCACTCATCTCACAACATAAATTTTGGGCTCAATTGTGGTCATAAGTTGAGGACTACCTGTATTTATAACGGTTGCAGTGTCCTGAGGTCATGTGATCCCTTTTTGCAACTCTCTGTAACCGTCAGTCACTTTCTGACGAGCAAAATTGCTAGGGAAGCCAGATTCACTTAACAACCCTGTCACTAACTTAACAGTACAATTACAAACTATGCACTGCACGGTTAAGTGCAGCGATTCACTTAACGACTGTGGCAAGAAAGGTCGTAAAATGGGGCAAACTCACTTAACAAATGTCTGAGCGACAGAAATTTGGGGCTCAATTGTGGTTGTAAGTCGAGGACTACCTGTAATCTTGTTTCAGCAGAGCCTGAATATTCAAAGACAGTTATGATGATTGGATCTTAGGAGAACAATTTTCTGTGAAGCAGTTGAGTTATTTCATAACGCAGGGATACTTTTAAGTTAAGCTTGTGGGGGCTTTCATTATCCTTCCATTTTCTCGCAGGCCAAACAGAAGTCGTTTACCATTACTGTTTTCTGGAAATTTATTTTGTTTACTTCCCAGACAAATCTGCAATCCTGGGACCTTTTTGGTCTCCTATCCCAATACTAACACACTTAACTTTTTCCAAGACGAGCTCTGTGCTGCCAGGCTGGAGACAAAGTTTACTTTTAGACAGGGGTGGGCTCAGGGCCGGATTTTCCTATAGGCTAACTAGGCTTCAGCCTAGGGCCTCAAGATCAAGAGGGGCCTTCAAATTGTTAGCAAAATTAAAATTACACTTTCACTATAGGTGAAAGGGCCTCATAAGTGGAATAGCCTAGGGCCTCTTTTCATCTAAATCCAGCCCTGGGTGGGCTTCAAAAATTTTAGCAAGGGGTTCTCTGCCCAGTTGCTGGGTAGGTGTGGCCATGGTGGGTGTGGCCTGCACCATGGTGTGGGGGGGGGCTTTTTGCCCTCCCCAGGCTCCGGAGGCTTTCCTTGAGCCTCTGGGAGGGCGAAAACGGCCTCCCCAGGTTCCAGAGGCCCTCTGGAGGCCGGAAACTGGCCTGTTTCCGGCCTTCCCGAACTTCCGGTAGGCCCGTTTTTCATCCTCCCCAAGCCTCTGAGCACGCCCTGCACTTACCTGCATCCAGAATGGGCCACGTGGGGGCTCCTGGGAGGGGCAGGATGGGGCGGGCGGGGCCAGCCAGGAATGGGATTTGGGGGGGTTCTCCGAACTGCACAGAATCTTACCTAGGGGTTTATTATTATTATTTTATTTTTTAAATTTTTATACCGCCCCATCTCCCGAAGGACTCAGGGCGGTGAACAGCCAAAATTAAAAACATACAATACAAACATTAAAATACAACGAGCCCCCAGCAGCCCACCCCTGCTTGTAGAAAGGGAGAGCACAAAACCGTTCACACATTCGTAATCTGATGAAACCAGCAGACCAGAGAGAAGTTCTCTGACTTGCAACCCTTCTCACATGTTGGGGTTACAGCTTCCAAAATCTAGAAACGGGGGAATTCTGGGATGTTTTTACCCATTTGTTTAGCTGGAAAAACCCCAACCCAATTCAAAGTGGTTTAACCAAAAGTAATTAGCAGGCAGCTCGGTTCTAGTTTACAGATTTAAAACATACAAGCAATAAGAGGGAAATTAAAACGACTGTTCGAGGTCAGATTGGACCCACAGTTCCACTTTCTGCATTCTCTGCTATGATGGACTTTTTTTTTTTTTTCCTGCCAGGTTGTTCCTCTTTCCAATCTTCTCTTCTCCTTTTGTGTTTGCCCTGGAGGTCAAGCAATAACTCCCTTTTTTTCCCCCTTGTGCAAAAGGGGAAGATTGCTTCTTCAGTACTGTGCTGGGGAATTCTGGGAGTTGAAATTCACACATCTCAAATTTGCTGAGATGGAGAAACACTGCTCCGATTGTGGAATTTCATCAGATCGGGACATTGAGAAAAACTTGGCTGTGTTTGCAAAGCAGGGGTGCGTGCTACTTACCTTTACAACTGATTCGCAATGGGACCGCATGCCACATTGGCAGTTGTGACGCATATTTTGACTGATAGGGAGCCGTAGCAGAGGGGTGAAAGAGCCACATGTGGCTCCAGAGCTGCAGGTTGCTGATCCCTGCGCCTGGTCTAAGTGTTAAGTGCTATTGCTATTTGATTTTTTTTTTATATATTCTATGAGCAGCTGCTGTTTGTAACACATAGGCTCAGATTCCCCCAGTGATCAATGGGTTTCACAATTGCTCCTTTCTGGAGATGATCAGTAAATATTCCCATTTGACAGGTGTGGAACATTGAGAATATAAAGAAACATGGTCAAATGCAACTAAGAAAAAAAAAATACAACATTGCTATAACTAGTATTTGTTAAAAGCAGGGGTCTCCAACCTTAGCAACTTTAAAGACTTGTGGACTTCAACTCCCAGAATTCCACAGTCAGCAAACCTGGCTGTGGAATTCTGGGAGTTGAAGTCCACACAAGTCTTAAAAGTTGCCAAAGCTGGAGACCCCTGTGTTAAAGTATTCTGAAATTTTTGGTCTGCAGCGCAAAGCCACACCCAGACATACGTTCTCATTGATGTTCAGCGCATTTCAGATTTATGAGATTCTGCCAATTAAACTCAAAGATCCCACAAGTCAGCTCTTAACCAGGGGAAAAGATGGCGGAAGTCGCAGATGTCAGTATGAACTGTGGCTGAAGGGAAGTAGAAACTTCCCCTTTTCTACCAAGACAGTCCTAACAGCAGAACCTGAAGAAAAACGGGATGTCCTTGACTTGGAATCGTTTGTTTAGTGACCCTTTTTGAGTTACAGTGCTGAAAAACTGACTTACAGCCAATCCTCGCAGTTATAACCGTCGCAGCATCCCCCAGAGTCACGTGAGCAAAAGTTTGGGCACTTGGTAACCAGCGTGTCTTTAGAATACTTAAAACATGAGCCAGCCATGTGTGGCAGGGGCCAAAAAATCTAATACAATCCTTGGTTGTATAAACAGAGGCATAGAATCAAAATCACGTGAAGTGTTAGTAGGGTTTTATAAAGCCTTAGTAAGACCACACCAGGAGTACTGCCTCCAGTTTGGGTCACAAAAAAAGATGTTGAGGCTTTGGAAAAAGTGCAAAGAAGAGCAACTAAGATGATTAAAACATGAACGGTTGCTGGAGATTAAAACTTGAACAGTTGCAGGATTTGGGTCTGGCTAGACTAGGGAAAAGAAGGACTAAGGGGGATATTTATCTATCTATCTATCTATCTATCTATCTATCTATCTATCTATCTAT
>NW_026844032.1:1606629-1759108 GCF_029531705.1 Pantherophis guttatus | reverse complement strand
TATCTATCTATCTATCTATCTATCTATCTATCTATCTATCTATCTATCTATCTATCTATCTATCAAATTTCTATACCGCCCTACTCCCGGAGGACTCAGGGCGGTGAACAGCCAAGATAAAATACAGATAATACAAACATTAAAAGTCCATTAAAATTATTAAATATTTTGGCCGAAAAACAAATTAAAACACCCAATTTATAAAACAAATCAAACAATTTAAAAAATTTAAAAGGGAGAGTTAGGCTAGGCCAGCCTGCTGAAATAAAAAAATTTTGAGAGCACGACGAAACGTGCGCAGATCCAGGATCCTCCGTATCTCTGGGGGGAGCTCGTTCCAGATGGTAGGTGCCCCCACAGAGAAGGCTCTCCCCCTGGGGGCCGCCAGTTGACACTGTTTGGCCGACGGCACCCTGAGAAGCCCCTCTCTATGGGAGCGTATTGGTCGGTGAGAGGCTATTGGTAGCAGAAGGCGGTCTCGTAAATACCCCGGTCCGATGCCATGGAGCGCTCTAAAGGTGGTAACCAAAACCTTGAAGTGCACCCAGAAGACCACCGGGAGCCAGTGCAGCTCATGCAGGAGGGGGGGTCACATTGGAGTGCCACGCCGCTCCCATAACCACCCGCGCAGCCGCGTTCTGGACCAGCTGGAGCTTCTGGGTGCTCCTCAAGGGGAGCTCCATGTAGAGAGCAGTACCCCATGATAGCAGTACTCCAGTATTTGAGGGGCTGCCACAAAAAGGAGGGAGGTCATCTTACTCTCCAAAGCACCAGAAGGCAGGGCATGAAACAGTGGATAGAAACTAATCAAGGAGAGAAGCAACCTAGAACTAAGGAGAAATTTCCTGACAGAACAATTAGCCAGAGGAACAACTTGCCTCCAGAAGTCGTGGGAGCTCCATCACTGGAGGCTTTTTAAGAAAAGATTGGACAGCTGCTTGTCTGAAAGGGTATAGGACAGTGATGGCTAAACCTTTTGCCATAACGTGCCAGGGAGGGAAGAGGGGGTCGCACGCATGCATGCCCGCCCACACCCATAATTCTATGTGCCCCGCCCCCGCACATGCTCGCTTGACCCTCCCCCCACTTCTGGCACGCGATCGCACAGTGGGCCCAGAAGGCCCGTTTTTCGCCCTCCCCAGGCTCCTAGAAAGGCTCTGGAGGTTGGGGAGAGCAAAAAACGAGCCTTCCGGTCCCACCGGAAGTTGGAAAACAGGCTGTTTCTGACCTCCGGGGGATGGGGAAGGTCATTTTTGCCCTTCCCAAGCTCCTAGAAAGGCTCTGGAGTCTGGGGAGAGAGAAAAACCGGCCTCCCCCCACCAAGGCCCTCTGGAGGCAGGAAACAGCCTGTTTCCCTACTTCCAGTGGGCCCAGAAGGCCCAAAATCCAGAGCCCACCAATATGGCTACACATGCCACTGATTCGCCATCATGGGTATAGGATCTGTTAGAAGACCTCCAAGGTCCCTTCCAGATCTATTCTGATTGAATGGTTGAATGGTTGCATAGTCCTGGGGACATGTTTAGTTTAATTAGTTTAGTTTAATGCGATTTATATGCCGCCCTAATGTGATTACATTTGCAACCTTCCCACTTCCTAAAAGCAAAGTCAATGGGCGAAGCGGGATTTGCTTAACAACCACATGATTCCCTTAACGACTACAATGATTTACTTATCAACTATGGCAAAAAAGGTCGTAAAATCGGGTGTAGCTCACTGAACACCTGCCTTGCTTAGCAATAAAAAATCTGGTGTGGTAATAAATTAAGAACTACCTATAGAGCCATAGTTCCAAGAGTAAAGATAAACAGGTAGTCCTCAACTTACAACCAATCGTGTAGTGACCGTTTGAAGTTATACAACGGCACTTTAAAAAGTGATTTATGACCACTTTTTCACATTTACGACCTTTGCAGCAGCCCCGTGGTCATGTGATCAAAATTCAGAAGCTTGACAACTGATTCATATTTATGACCGTTGCAATGTCCTGGGGTCGTGTGATCCCCTTTAGGGAGCTTCTGACAAGCAAAGCCAGTGGAGAAGTCAGATTCGCTTAACAACCGTGTGACTAACTTAACAACCTCAGTGATTCGCTTAACGGTGGCCAGACAGGTTGTAAAATGGGGCAAAATTCATTTAACAACTGTCTTGCCTTTGTAATGGAAATTTTGGGGGTCAACTGTGGTCGTAAGTCGAGGACTACCTGCAAATGTTCTTTTTTTAAAAGTTTTTTTATTTTTTACACAAACAAACATACAATGTATTTTTTTTGAACAGAGTATTGGCCGGTTCACAAATTTAAACAATTTTTAGTCATTTCAACACAATTTATATATTCCCTTTTTGCCGTAGTATTTATTCTCTCTATTTTTTTTATACCAATATTACCCTTCATCCTAACCTCTAATCTTAACCAAATTCAATTTTTCCCTTCATCTCTATATTAAACCCCTTAAATTTAAAATCTCACTTAATATAATTCCTAGTATTACAATCATTCATTTCTTATCAAAATAATAAACCAAAATGCTTTATACCATACATTTCCTTAAATCTTATTCCAAATAATACAATCCAACATCTTAATAAAAACCAGTTAGTTATATAACAATCTTTTCTCTTTATATAATAATAATAAACCAAATTATTTTATACCATATATTTCCTTGAATCTTATCTCTTACTTTGTCAAACAAATATATTTATACCTCTTCAAACAACATCTTAATCATTTCTACTTTCACCGCAATCTAATTAATTCATAGTATAATATCATTTCACCTTTGTTCTTTTTTGATTAGGTTCCAAATATGCAGTTAAAAATATTCCAGTTGTTACAATTTCCCTAATCAAATTTATTCATATTTCTAAAACTTATCATTATATAAACTCCAACAATGCAATTGAGAATATTCCAATTGTTACAATTTCTCTAATTTTAGGTAAAAATATTCCAACTATTACCATCTCATTTGTCAAACTTGTTCATATTTCTAAAACTTATTTCAATTCATTCATACATCCATATAGTTTTCCATTATTTTATATTACTTAAATAGCATCACAATCTCCTCTTTTTTCTAACATTCATTACATCTATAAATCTTACTTCAAGTCATATTTCAATTCTAAATGTATACAACATATTCCTCTTTCATTGCTTTCTCCCTTTCTTTTTTTCTTTTTTTCTTTTTCTTTCCCCTTCTTTTCTTTTGTGCTTTAAAATCCTGAACTCTCCTGTTTTGCCCTGTATTTCCCATTATTTCCCATCTCTTTTCCCTCTTTCTTGTTTTTCCACTGTTAATCCCAGTGTAATTATTTAAATTTTTAATATTCTTTCTATTCCACCCTTTTTTCCCTCTTTGTCTCTTTCCACCCTTTCTATTTTTTCCATTGTTAATCCCAATGTAATCTTTAAAATTCTCCTTTATATTGTTACTGCCCACATAATCATTTAATTTTCCATAGTCAATCTCTTTGTCTTTGTCTTCTTTTTTATTGTCAATCTCTCTTTCTTGCTTCTCATTCGTTATTTCCTTGTCAGCTTGAGTGTACTCTAACACAATTTTTGAATCATTAGGTTTCGGTTTTCCGTGCAACATTGTGATTATTTCCCTTGCTTCCGTTTTCAGTGATAGGTACATCATTTTCATCATTTCCTTAAATTCCTGCGCCATTTTATTATTTCTCAGTTAATATTATTCCAATTTAAAGTTGCATTGTAATCCTCTTTTTTTAATCATCAAAGTCAAGCTGCTTGCAGACAAACAAACCCTCCTTAGAAGTTCTCACAGCTGTTATCACTATCAAAGTTCAAGGTTTTTTCCAAAGCAAAAATTCAGTGTAGTAATGATCTTATTTCTCCTATAAAAAAGTATCCATTTTGTTTGCAATCCACTTTAACAGTCTTTACTAATTTTTTTCCCTCTTCTTTTTTACCTTTATATACACCAAATCAATTTAAAGTCCAGTCCAAATTATAAAGTCCGTTTTTCCCCTCTTTTTTTTTTTTTGGTACAAAACTTCTATTATAGGGCTTTAATTTTAGGTTTCTCTTTAGTTTTTCTCCAACATTCAAAAAAGAAATCTGTTTATTTTCTTTCCAGTCCTCTACACCAGTGGTCCCCAACCCCCGGTCCGCGGACCGGTGCCGGGCCGTGGAGTACCTGGCACCGGGCCGCGCAGCGGCCGGGGGACATGAACGCTGCAGCGCACGGCCCAGGAGCCTTTGCGCTGCAGCGTTCATGTCCCCCGGCCGCTTTTGCGCACTGGGCCGTGCGCAAAAGCTCCTGGGCCGTGGCCCCACCCCTGCGCGCACTCAGCGGGCTGCGGCGTTAAAAAGGTTGGGGACCACTGCTCTACACAGTTATAGGGTTTTTCTTCTAATTTTTAAAATTCTCCAAATATTTTAATCCAAAAGTTAATTTTCTTTTCGGGTTTTATCACTTTAAATTTTCGCTTTAGCCTTCTTCCTTCCTTTCCCCCATGCCCATTAGCTGCTATTATTCCGCTGGCTCTTTTGACAAAACCTTTTCCTTTTCCTTTTTTTTTTTTTTTTTTTTTGCCTATGAGCTGGCAATCACTCACCTGGCGTTCATACTCCGTTCAAATCACTGCTCCTGCTCAATACTTGGTCCGGTTGCCCCAGGTTCTTGACGGTCACAATGGCCGCCGTCCCCGCTGCCAAGTCGGAGAGAGTTTCCTCTGACCTTTGAGGAACTTGCCTGTTCCTCTTGGTTTTCTGAGATGCCTCTCCTTCTTCTCCATCCCTACGAGATGGTTCCGGTCCAAAGACCCCTCGGCAGCAGCTTGTCAGCCCGGGATTTCACGGAGCTCGTTGGAGCCCGCTATTTCCCCGACTGTCTTGCCGCAACGCTTCCGGTCGAATCTACCTGCAAATGTTCTGTTGCATGAAAATTACACTTGGAGACAATCCGCTATTTTCCCAAAGATGCTTTTTCAATAGGCAGCTGGACTTTCTGTTTTTTCTTTGAAGACGTTTCGCTTCTCATCCAAGAAGCTTCTTCAGCTCTGACTGGATGGTGGGGAATGGAAGGATTTATACTCCTTGCAGACAGCTGGTCATTTGCCTTCTGTTAGCTAGTCCTAAAGCCACCTGGAACCAGTGGTGGGATTCAGCCGGGGGGGGGGGAGAGAGAATTAAATGAAATTAATTACAAGTATCTCAAATGAAAAACTATCAGGAAGTCTCTGGGCTGAGGACTAAACTGGGAAGTTCAAAAAAGCAACGTTGAAAGCAGTGAAGTTAACTGTACTTTTGCCCGGAAAGCACTAAGTTGGACTTACAGGAGTTTTGGTTTTACTGTGCCTCAGACAGTGGCACCAGCTTCTTTTTAATCTATTGCAATTCTTCATATATTTAATAGGATGATCCCTGACATATTTCATTATCAGTGACGGCAATAGCAACTTCTAGAGAGGTTCTGGGGCCATGAGGCGAACCTATGGCACGCATGCCAGAGGTGGCACGCAGAGCCCTCTCTTTGGGCACGTGTGCCGTCACCAGCTGCTCTTCTGGTTTTTAGTGCATGCATGCACGCCAGCCAGCTGATCTTCGTGTGTGCCTGAGCCCTGGAAACCTGAAGACCAGCTGGCCAGTGCACATACGCATACCAGCCACCTGGTCTATGGGTTTCCGGCGCTCTGGCGTGCACAGGCCAGTGCGCATGCGCACACCGGAAACCAGAAGACAAGGTGGCCCGCGCCTGGATGCGCACCGACCAGCTCATTTTTTGAGTTTCCAGGGCTCTGGTGCATGCATGTGCGCATGTACGCATTCCAGTTTGGGCACTCGGTGCCGAAAAGCTTCTCCAGCACTGTTCTAGGGACTGAACCCCAGGCTTTGGGGGTGCATGACGTTCCTAAAGCATCAGGGAAGTGTCATACCTGAGCCCTATTCCCTAGAGCAGGGGTCAGCAACCTGCAGCTCTGGAGCCACATGTGGCTCTTTCTCCCCTCTGCTGTGGCTCCCTGTCACTCAAAATATGCATCAGAACCACCAATGTGCGACCCCTGCCGGCACGTGATTTATTGAGCTTTTCAACCCCCAGTAGGCCAACCATGGATAAATCCAAGAAAAGAAAAGTTTCAGAAGAAAACAGAACATTTAATTCAACTACATATGCTAGTTTTGTGGCCACTCAAGAAATAGTCACGTACGCGAAGGGTTTTGTGGCTCCCGGTTTTTTCTTTTCTGTGGGAAACGGGTCCAAATGGCTCTTTGAGTGTGTAAGGTTGCAGACCTCTGCCCTACGGGTCTCCAACCCACGGTCTCTGGACCGGTACGGGGCTGCGGCATGCCACAAACCGGACCACGCGAACAAGCAAAGCCCCATCTGTGGGATGCAGGCAGCATGTGAAACCACACCCGCTCTGGTCCACAGAAAACCCTCTCTCCATGCAACCGGTCCCTGGTGCCCAAAAGGTTGGGGGCCACCGCCCTAGAGAAGTATTTCTAAAGCTTGACAGCTTTATGGATGGACTTCAGCTCCCAGAATTCAACTCCCAGTCTGGCAACACTGGCTGAGGGAATTCTGGGAGTTGAAGTCCAACTCATCTTAAAAGTTACTAAAGTTAAGAAACACTAACAGCAAGTGTTTCTTAACTTTGGCAACTTTTAAAAGGAGTGGACTTCAGCTCCCAGAATTCCCCCAGCCAGTCTTGCTGGCTGTGGAATTCTGGGAGTTGAAGTCCACTCATCTTAAAAGTTGCTTTGTTGTTGCTGTTAGTTGCGAACTTGTGTCCCCCCATGGACAACGTTCCTCCAGGCCTTCCTTCCTCTACCATCCTCTGGAGTCTATTTAAGCTCATGCCGACTGCTTCAGTGCCTCCATCCAGCCACCTCGTTCTCTGCTGTCTGTTTTTTTTTTTTTTTCCCCTTAATCTTTCCCAGCATTAGGCTCTTCTCCAGTGAGTCCTTCCTTCTCATTAGGTGGCCAAATTATTTGAGTTTCATATTCAGGATCTGGCCTTCTAAAGAGCAGTCAGGGTTGATCTCCTTTAGGACTGACCGGTTTGATCGCCTTGCAGTCCAAGGGACTCGCAGGAGTCTTCTCCAGCACCATAGTTCAAAGACCTCAAGTTGCTAAAGAAACACTATTCCATTCCATTCCACTCCATTCCATGGATTTAACTGACAAGCGGGCAGATCCTGATGGAACATTAGAAGACACTTCCTAAAAATAGCAGCCATTTTGTGGTGGGAGTATTGTTGTTGGGCTCCTTTTCACTGGTTGCTCAAGATGAACTTCCTGAGAATGGTTTAATCTGGATTCTTGCGCTGAGCAAGGAGCCGGATTAGATGACCTCAGCGGCCCCTTGCAGCTCTGAGATTCTGCGATTCAGCGAGTGGCTGTTTTCAGTGTTATATTTTTCCTCCTCCTCATCCCTGTTTCTCTGTCTGTCCTTCAGGAAGAAGTCTGTTGGAGAGAAGACGCTCCCAGTATTTCTGTAGGTGAGAAGCTCTGAAATCCCATCATCTCTCCCTTGTAAGTACCACTCTGAACTTGCCCAAACGTGGACTCAGGCCCCCTTGGTCATGTCCGCAGAAAGAAACCAGTGCTGGGCTGGGAAGGCGAGCGGTTGAGCAGAGCCAAGGCCAAAATGGCGGCTGAGCGACGGGAAGTGTCCTCTGTGGGCCTCCACCCGTACGAAACCAGGGTGGAAAAAGGAGTCAAAATGGAGGAGTTTGAAAGAAATAGCCTTGCGCTGGCCAGCCCAACCCGATTCAGGAAGAGCCCTTACGTCATCCAAGCTTTCACCGTCGGGGAGCATTTTAGCCGGATGACAGCCAAGCCAATGGAGCGGGACCTTGAGGAAGGGGTGCTGTCACCATGTTGGGAAGTCCAATGGCGGGACATCCTGAGGAACACACAGTCCCCGTATTCGGGGTGGGGCCACCCCCAGATCCCGGGGGTTCTGGCTCCTGCTGAAACCAGGGCTGGTGAAGAGCTCCTACAAGAAGAGACAGGTGGGCTTCTGCCACCAGAGAGACCCCTCAAGACCAACCTGGATGCAGACCCCACAGAACGGGGGGATGATGGAGAGGTGAAGGGAGAGGGCCAAGCCCCGGAGACCTCCAACGCGGAACTGCATCGGCAACACTTCCGCTGGTTTTGCTACCAAGAGGCGGAAGGGCCTTGGGACGTCTGCGCCCGGCTGCGGGAGCTGTGTCTCAACTGGCTGCAGCCGGAGCTGAATTCGAAAGAACGGATGGTGGAGCTGGTGGTCCTGGAGCAGTTCTTGGCCATCTTGCCTGAGGACATCCAGGGCTGGGTAGGAGAAAGCGGGCCGGAGACCTGTGCCCAGGCGGTGGCCTTGGTGGAGGACTTTCTGCTGAGGCAGCAAGAAACTGAGAGGTGGAAACAGGAAGTAAGGGCGGGGGGATTCTGGGGTGGAATGGGGAATTGGGGATGAGTCCATCAGTCCTTCATGTCATAAGAGTCACGGTGGTTACAGGGGATAAAATGCAGTCTTGCGGGCTAACTGCCCGCTGTTAACAATTCGATCCTGACCAGCTCAAGGTTGACTGAGCTGTCCATCTTTCCGAGGTCGGTCAAATGAGGATCCATGTTGTTGGGGGGCGATATGCTGACTCTCTAAATCGCTTAGAGGGCTGTAAAGCAGGGGGTCCCCAACCTCTGGTCTGTGGACTGGCACTGGGCTGCGGCATGCCAGAAACCAGGCCGCAAAAACAAGCAAAGCCCCATCCATGGGATGCAGGCAGCACGTGAAATCAGGCTCCTGTACAAAAGCAAATAGTAGGACACAGAGGGGAAGGGAAGGGGGAAGAAAGAAGTGTGGAAGAGAGGGGGAAGAGGGAAAAAAAGTGTTGATTTCCTCCGACTCCCTTTGTTGCAATAAAATAAAGCATTAACATAGAACCTCAGCTTTTTACTTTTCTATAGTAGTATAAACTAGCCATTTCTATACCGACAAATCAATGGAATCAGCAAAATCAAAGCTTAATTTTTTTTCCACCTCAAGCACAAAGTCCAGAAGCGGTTTCCAAACAGAAACAAAAGTCCTTGTCTTCTTTGATCAAAAACAGTCAATTTAGCCATCTCTGCTAAGTCCATCGACTTTTGTAGCCAATCATCCATGGTGGGAATCGAAGTGTCCTTCCATTTTTGTGCGTACGGCGGTCTTGCTGCCGGAATTCCTCAGCCCGTTTGCTTTTAAGATCTGTCGGCTTTCAGCTCCCAGAGTTCCGCAGCCAAGCTTGCATTAAGATGTGTGAGCTTCAATTCCCAGAACTACCCAGGTCGCATGCTGTCTGGGGGAATTCTGGGAGTTGAAGTTCATAAATCCTAACGCAGCTGAGGTTGAGAAATTCTGTATTGTTGGCTGACATTAGCTTGTTGTTGTTTTTTAAACATTTTCGAGGCTGCAGCCTCCTCAGCTGAGGGATGGACACTTTGCCTTGGTCATGCGCCTGAAATGTTGATATAACATAATTAAGATTTTTAGTAAAGAAATATGATATTTGACGGAATATATTTAGAATCATTGAAGAAAAGGAGGCAGTATAGCAAGGGGAAAAAAGAGAAAACCAAAATGGTAGAGGGGGAAAAAAAGGAAAGAAAATATATTAAAAAAATAGCTTCCAATTTTCTTTACAGCAATTATAACTTTACCTCTTATTCTGTGGTGATAGCAGGCTCTTCGTTTTTCTGTAATTATTTTTTTGCTAATCAAAAGCATCTGTCACAAGTTCATTTCGTACTGTTTCGCCCAAAAAGTTTAAAAAGCTTTCCAGTCAGCAATAAACTTAGTGCCTGAAATTTTGAATTTCTCCCTTGAAGGATATCAGTGAACCAACAGCCTGAATGTAATGTAAACAAGCCGGTCTCTTCACCAGAAAAGCTTTGGGTCTTTCTGACCTTCCCACTTCAGGGGTGTCAAACTCGCATAATCACGTGACATATTCCGACTTTTTTTCCCCCCCTTCGCTAAAATGGAGGTGGGTGTGGCCAGCGTGTGATGCATCCTGCCCGCAGGCCGCCAGTTTGACACCCATGAATTAGTTTTCCAGTCTTTCTCCAGATCTTACTGCCTGTTTAACATTTCCCAGGCCTGGGTTTTGTCCCACATTCTTTTGAGTGTAGACAAAACTTGGCAACTTTAAGAATTGTGGACCTCAACTCCCCAAAATTGCCAAGGTTGAGAAACGCTGCTCGCCACATCTCCCGATCTTGCACTAAACACTCAGTAGGTTTCCAGCGTTTATGGTGAAGTTTTTTTCCCCTGACCGAACAGGTTGCACCGTTGTGCTGCAAACACCCACCGTCTTCATATGTGTGTTATTGTGACATCACACGTACATCCCCCAAAGGGCCACAACCAGCAGGTGATGCTCCCTTCCTCATTCTGATTTGCAGCCACCCACGTTCTTGCTTTTTTTTATCTTCCAGGTGCTGGGGGAGTTCGAAGAAGTAGCGATGAGTTTTTCGAGAGAAGATGACGCTGGCGAAAAACAGCCTTGTCGGGAAATCAAACAAGAGCAGGCCAATTGGCTGGGTACGGATGCTTTGCTGTCTGTTTCTTTATTTCTTTAGTTATTTTTTTTTATTACGTTTATATGCTGCCCATCTCTCTATCCCCAACCTACAACCGTCATTGAGCCTTGAATTGCGGCCCTAAGTCATGCCAGTCATTAAGCAGGTCACTATGCGACCGCATCTGATTTTATGATCTTTTTTTGTGGCAGTCACTAAGTGAACAGCCACAATTGTAAAGTGAACACCACGACTATTAAGTTAATCTGTCCTCTGCAATGACTCGATTTTCCAGTTCTTTCTCTTCCTTTCTGTCATCTTCGGGTGTTGCCATGTCCGCTGTCCAGACTTCATTCGAAGTTACGATGAACCTCCTCAAGGGCTACTCTACAATATGAATTTGAAGTTTCCCTCCCCGCAGTCACATGATTGCATCCTGGGCACTCAGCAGCCAACCCTCATTTATGGCCGTTTGCAGCAACGCAAAGTCACGTGACTGTGATTTACACTTTTTGCTGCATGATTGCGTCCCAAAGGTGCTTTTTCAGGAGGCAACTGGACTTTTCTTGTTTTTTGTTTGAAGACTTTTCGCTTCTCATCCAAGAAGCTTTGTCAGCTCTGACAGTCTTACACTCTATTTTTTATTTTCTCTCTTACTTTCTCGCCGTGCATACTTGCTGTGCATAAGTAATCCTAGAATTACAGTCTATATGTTTAAGAATTAGATCTATATCTGACCATATCAACATCAGGTCAATGCTTGCTACTGATCTGTAAATCTCTAGCAAATATTTTTTTATCCCTGATTTGATTTTTTAAAAGTTGCAGTTTGTCTCACTAATTTTCAGAATAGAAATTGCTTGTCTCCTGAAGGATGTAGGACAATGAATCTTGCACTGAAAGAATAAACACAAGGTATTTGAATAGAATCACATTGCATGGCTTGAGGAAGCCATGAAAGAAGTCAATAGAATAGAATAGAATAGAATAGAATAGAATAGAATAGAATAGAATAGAATAGCAGAGTCGGAAGGGACCTTGGAGGTCTTCTAGTCCAACCCCCTGCTTAGGCAGGAAACCCTACACCACTTCAGACAAATGGTTATCTAATCTTTTCTTTAAAATTTCCAATGTTGGAGCATTCACAAGTTCTGGAGGCAAGTTGTTCCACTTGTTAATTGTTCTAACTGTCAGGAAATTTCTCCTTAGTTCTAAAGTTCTAAGTTCTAAGTTGCTTCTTTCCTTGATTAGTTTCCACCCATTGCTTCTTGTTCTACCCTCAGGTGCTTTGGAGAATACCTTGACTCCCTCTTCTTTGTGGCAACCCCTGAGATATTGGAACACTGCTATCATGTCACCCCTAGTCCTTCTTTTCATTAAACTAGACATCCCCAATTTCAGCAACCGTTCTTTATATGTTTTAGTCTCCTAATCACCTTTGTTGCTCTTCTCTGCATTCTTTCTAGACTCTAGAGTCTGAACATCTTTTTCACATTGTGGCGACCAAATATATCCCTTTTTCTCACATTATGCAAAGCCTCAGGAAACAGGAAGCCACTAACTTTCAAATTAAAATTAACTGCCCTGAAACAAATTGTGATTAAATTATCTTAAAAACTGATTGTGGTCACACATTAGAATGGTAAAACAAATAAATAAAAAACAGGATCTTAGCGCAGAAAATGAATGTGTGTTGTTTCAACCATTGTAACTTGTTTTTAGTTCTAGCTTTTCTAACTCTCTCTTTCAATCTTGACAGATAAGTGGGAGAGTGAGGACGAAGAGGCCGTGTTTGAAGCCTTATTGGAAAAAGCTGAAACTCAAGTCCTGGAAGAAAACTTTGGAGAACAAGAGGCACCAAGGTGGGAGCAGAGATTCCCCATAGACAAGAGAAGAAATAACGCCATTCTCGGCGAGAGCGGGATCTCCCGGGAACATGTCTTGGAGGACAAAGCGCAAACAGGAAAGAGGAGACACATGTGCGCTATTTGCGGGAAGGGCTTCACTCAAAAATCTAACCTCAACCGGCATCAGAGAACCCACGTGGGAGGAAAGACATTTCAGTGCTTAAAATGCGGGAAAAGCTTCAAGTGGGAAACTAGTTTTATGCGACACCAGAGATTCCATACCGGCGAGAAGCCTTATCCCTGCGTCGACTGTGGGAAATGCTTTAGTCGGAGCGCAAATCTCATCATTCATCAGAGGATTCACACCGGAGAGAAACCCCACCAGTGCGTAGACTGCGGGCAGAGTTTTAGCCAAGTTTCCAATCTCGTTCGACACCACCGAGTCCACACCGGGGAGAAACCTTACAAATGCCTGGAGTGCGAGAAAAGCTTCACTCAGAAATCAAACCTCGTCAAGCATCAGAGTGTCCACTTGGGAGAGAAGCCGCCTCGACGCTCGGCTAATGGGAAGAGACTCGGTCAGAGGTCCAATCATAAGAGATTGGACAGGGATTCCCTTGGAGAAAACAACTGTCAGTGCTTCAAGTGCGGGAAAATCTTTTCCCGGAGAGGCAACCTCCTCAGGCATCAGAGCATCCACACAAAAGACAAGCCGCACAAATGCCTCGAGTGCGGGAAGCGGTTCAACCAGAGGACCAACCTGAATGCGCATCAAAGGATCCACACCGGGGAGAAACCGTACCGATGTCCGGACTGTGGGAAAAGTTTTCGGTGGAGGGCACATCTGATCATCCACAAGCGCTTGCACACCGGCGAGAAGCCGCACAAATGTGCTGACTGCGGGCAGAGCTTCAGTCAGCGGTCCAATCTGGTGAGGCATCTCCGAATCCACACGGGGGAGAAGCCGTACAAATGTTCCGAGTGTGAGAAGAGCTTCGGCCAGAAATCCAATCTTCTCAAGCATCAGAAGATTCACACGGGGGACAATGCCCTCCATCAGCTGCCCGGTAATGTCAGACAGGACCAAACGGGGGAGGAACCCTATCAGTGTTTCAGGTGTGGGAAAATATTCACCCGCAGGGGCAACCTTCTGAGACACCAGAGCATCCACACCCGAGAAAAACCTCACAAGTGCTCCGAGTGTGGGAAGAGATTCAATCAGAGGGCAAACCTCATCAGCCATCAGAGGATTCACACCGGGGAAAAACCCTTCACCTGTCTGGACTGTGGGAAATGTTTTCGGCAGAGCCCGCACCTTATTAAACATCAGAAAGTCCACGCGGAGGAGAAGGCTTCCTACCACCCTAGCTTGGATCATGGGGCAAGCATCAGCCTCGAGCCAGGCCACAGGAGCCACGAGAGGATTTACCTGAGGGGCAATCCGTATCAGTGCATGAAGTGTGGGAAGATGTTCAACTGGCAATCGAATTTCATCCGCCATCAAAAAATCCACACCGGTGAAGAGCCTCGTCAGTGCTTGGATTGCGGGAAGACCTTCAATCGGAGGAAGAACTTTGTGGCTCATCAGAGAATCCACACGAAAGAGAAGCCTTACCAGTGCACCGAGTGTGGGCAAACCTTCACCTGGGAAGCCCACCTGGTGATCCATCAAAGGATCCACACGGGAGAAAAACCTCACACCTGCGTCGAGTGCGGGCAGAGTTTCAGCCAGAGATCCAACCTCATCCGGCATCAGAGGATCCACACAGGAGAGAAACCCTACGCTTGCTCGGAGTGCGGCCAGAGTTTTACACAAAGGACGCACCTTGTGGTGCACCAGAGAACCCACACGGGGGAGAAACCGCATAAGTGCGTGGAGTGCGGGCAAGGCTTCAGCCAGAGGGCGCACCTGATTGTCCATCGGAGAATCCACACGGGAGAGAAGCCGTATCGGTGCGCGGACTGTGGACAAGGCTTCTGCCAAAGATCCAATCTTACCAGACATCAGAGGTCCCATGACTGCGAGAAACAAAAATAGGAAACGGGAAAGAATACCCCGCTGGAGGGTTGTGTCTTGAATCTTAGTCATCCAAGCATGGGGAATGTGGGTGCGGGAGAATGGTAATGTTTAGTTGGTATGGACATTTGGGGGACACACCAAATTGGTCTTTATGGAAGGATCCACCAAGGACACAGAGCCTGAACTATAAAATATACAGAGTGGTAAAACAGTTTGAGGGCACTGATCGTATTAAACCGGGACCCCCATCTTCCGAATGGCTACTGGCATCTTGACTTTTACAGCAGTGTTTCTCAAACGTAAGATGATTATTTTTAGGCCGCGCTTCTCCACCTTAGCAACTTTTAAGGCATGTGGACTTCACCTCCCAGAATTCTCCAGCCAATATGGCTGGCTGGGGAATTCTGGGAGTGAAAAGTCCACATGTCTTAAAAAGTCGCCACGTTTGAGATAACACTGTTTTACAGAACGACGTCACCAGTAAAAAATGCACTGATTTACCAAATATCCTTGGCTCTTCCCTGTTGCCTTTGCTTTACCCCAATGGAAGGTGGGAAAGAAATTATGTGAAGGAGATTGTACGTCAGCACCATTGTTTTCTGGAAAAAGGACCAGCTGGGCACCAAATTGAGGGCAGAAACTGATGAAAGAAAGATTAGATTTGTAAATCAACTAGATAATGTTGGGGAGTCCAGAGAAGAACAGTCTTCCTCCCAATTCTCTCATATGTTCTGGGTCATGTGACTATCAGGGAGGGAGGGGCTTAGAACGGCAGATTTCGCAGGATTCTGGGCCTCCATTCTAAGCCCCCCCCCTCCCTTCTAGTGACCCATAGCACAGGACATAAAACTGTTTCTCAACTATTTCTCAACTTTTAAGATATCTGGACTTCAACTCCCAGAATTCCCTCAGACATCATGGTTGGCAGGGGAATTCTGGGAGTTGAAGTCCACGCCTCTTGAAGTTGAAAAACACTGATCTGTGGAGTCCAAGGATGCCATACACCAAGCAACTTACAGTTGACCCAAAGAAGATCCTTGGGATTGTTTGCCCTGTGCATCGTTGTGATTTTGTGTTTTTGATCACAAGCTTAGAAAAATCCCAGGGAAGTGTGCAGCTGACACGCAAAACCAATCCAGGAACACTCCTTTCTGAGGACTCTTAATAGACTAAACTCCCTTTCCTCCCAGCTTCTTCTCACCATTTGAATTGCTCTCGTCATCCTGTGCGCCATGGAGATAGTCCTCAATCTTTTTGAATCTGTGGAACCATCCCCTTTGCCCCCCCATGCCACCCCGCAGCAGGCCAAGCCAGGACCGCTGCTGTATAGTATTCAGTATACCAGTCCTTCTCTGGCACACCAGAAAATGTTGAATATTATACAGGTAGACCTCGACTTACGACCACAATTAACCCCAAAATATCTGTCGCTGAGCAAGATGTTTGTTAAGTGATTTTTTTTCCCCTCTCTGTTTTACGACCTTCCTTGCCACCGTTGTTAAGTGAACCACTGCAGTTGTTAAGTTAGCAACCCGGTTGTTAAGCGAATCTGGCTTCCCCATGGTCTTTGCTTGTCGGAAGGGCACAACTGGCGATAACATGACCTGGAACACTGCAACCGTCATAAATACGAGTCAGTTGCCAAGCGTCTGGATTTTGAATCATTATAGATGATTGTGGGGATGCTGCCATGGATTTAAGTATGGAAAACGGCTTTTTTTTCAGTGCCGTCGTAATTTTGAACGGTCACTAAATGAACTGTTGTTAGTCGGGGACTACTTGTATTTTTAAGTGTTCACTTTGGCCATGTCAGGTGAGGGAATTCACTGGAGAAAGCAATGATGTTTGGAGGAGTTAGCGGTAAAAGGGAACCAGGCTGCCGAAGAACACGGCGGCTGGACACCATCAAAGCTGACCCCAATCAGAGCGTTGAACAACTCAAAGAAATAGCGCAAGTTTGGAAGACGTGGCGAGACCTGGTCCATAGAATCGCCAAAAGTCATCACGGCCAGTAGTGGGATGCTGCCGGTTTAATAACCAGTTCGGTGAGCGTGCGCTTTGCGCGTGCCTAAGGCGCTTCCACGCGGCATTGAAAATGGAGCATTTAGAAGCTCAGCTGCTTACCTTCCAAGTCAGCAACGGTAAATAGAACAGCGAGGTGGAGGAGGGGGGAAATCAGTTGTGCCGCACGATTGAGAGGAGCTACAAAGCAGGAAATAAAGGACAGGATAAAAGGGGGGCGGGTGGGCGGAGCCAACTGATCATTGGAGCTACCGGTTTTCCCGAACCGGCTGAATACTTCTGATCATAACTGAATTGGGTAACCATCATTATCATGATTTTGTTTTGTTTTTTAATTTGATTTATATGCCGCCCTTCTCCGGAGACTCTGGGCGGCTTACAGTGCGTTAAGCAATAGCCTTCATACTTTTGTATATTTTATATAAAGTCAGCTTATTGCCCCCACAAACTGGGTCCTCAATTTTACCTACCTTAGAAAGGATGGAAGGCTGAGTCAACCTTGAGCCTGGCAAGGTTTTGAGGGGAAATTATGAACATTTCTGAAAAGATCTCCACTGTTGAACATACTCGGTGCAGAAACATAAAATAAGAGAAGGAGGACGAGTTGGATAGGTTCACCACCTTGAGTTCATTTGTAAAAATAATCAGGCACCCTATTGAAATATTGAAAAAAAAAATAGAATGAGACAATCTCATGGCACAAATAGAAACAAGCCTGGTTGAGAATCACTACTCTAGGGGCATTAATTTCCTAAATTCTGTTTTCTGTTCCTGTTTGGCTTCTCCAGCTAAGTGGCATTCTCTTTTTCTCCCTTACAAGTTGCCACCTTCCCACAATTTCAACCTTGGAGAATGCCACTGCCGCTAAAGAAGAGGCGGGACAGCCATTTGTTTGAAACCGGATAAGAGTCTATTGCCCGGGCAGGGGGTTGGACTAGATGACCTCTGAGGTCCCTCCCGACTCTTATTCTGAAACGTAAACTTCCTCCTTCCTTTCTCTTTCCTTCCTAAAACATCCTCCTTCAAGTCTCAAAGTAGTGAGCAGGGATGTCATTTTTGGAATTCCCCGTCGCATCTTGCCTAAGCGACCCTTGGAAGAACTTCAAGATGGGGGTGGACTTCAACACCCAGAATTCCCCAGCCAGCCATGCTGGCTGGGGAATTCTGGGTGTTGAAGTCCACCCCCATCTTGAAGTTGCCACAATCAAGAAACACCGGCCTACATTAACCTCAATTGATAATGAAGCAGGATTTTGCCAAAGGCTTTAGACAAGATTGATGGTCGCTGAGTCGGCAAGGCTTTAAAAGGGCAAAGGAGTCAAAAAAAAAAAAAAAGTCAAGAAGGGGGCCACCATTACAATCTTTTTAAAAGAAAGAGGCAAGGCTTCTGTCACATTGACGGCTCCGTCTTAATTTTACTGATGCCTGTTACGGCGCCTCTGTAATTCAGAAGAAATCATCTTTGTACGTGTTTTAGTGACTCTAAACACAGTTAGTTACCTGAAGGTGGAAAACCACTTGGTGGCACCAAAAGTCACTGGGGATTGGGGTGGATGGGTGGGGCAGGACGAAAAAAAAAATGGAGCGTGTGTTTTTATTAAAATAAACTGGCAAATTCAACAATTCCCATTCCAGTTTAGAAGTAGCCCTCGAGGTACGACTGCAATTGAGCCCAACATTTCTATTTCTAGGCCAGTTAAGTTAATGTTGACTCATTTTATGACCTTCCTTGCTGCCGTTGTTAAGTGAATCCCTGCAGTGGTTAAGACGGTTGTTAAGCAAATCTGGCTCTCCCCGCTGAGTCTGCTTGTCAGAAGGCCGCAAAAGGGTGGGATCGCATAACCCCAGGACTCTGCAACCGTCGTAAATACGAACCAGTTGCCAAGCATCCAAAATTTTTAACTGTGCGACCATGGCTGGAGCTGCCAGTGGTCGTAAGTGTGAAAAATGGTCATGAGTCGCGTTTTTCAATGTCTTGGAACAGTCATTAACGAATGGTTGCAAGTCGAGGATTGCCTACATTTCTCATTAGACTTTGTCTTCTATAGCCAAATTGCTCTCCCGTGATGCGAGTCCCATTGAGATTGCCTGTGTGTGTGTGTTTGTGTATGTGTTGGGGGGTGTGTGTGTGTTACAGGTCAGCAAGTTTGTCAGAATTTGTCTCCTGATAGCTGCTTTTAACTCACGTCTGTCCTTCTGTTTTTCCAATAAACGTAATTTTTAAAAAATATACTGTATATATATATGTGTTTTTTTGCATGGTCATCTAGTATTTCATCCCGGAGGCTGCATTCCTTTCGTTCTTATGCTTTGGATGGCATTTTGAATCTTTATGATAATTATATTGATTTTAACCACACTTCTCTTACTGGATTCGGATGTGGGAAGTGAAATATAACATTCCGATAGTTGTTGGTCTGCACTTAAGTGCAGATTTGGCTCGAGAAACTCACAGGGATGGTATCTAGTCCATTACTAGCCCCATTTTTTTTTAAAAAAATTGATTTATATGCCGCCCTTCTCCAGAGACTCAGGGCGTCTTACAATGCGCTAAGCAATAGCCTTCACCCTTTTGTATATTTATACAAAGTCAGCTTATTGCCCCCACAAACTGGGTCCTCATTTCACCTACCTTAGAAAGGATGGAAGGCTGAGTCAACCTTGAGCCTTGGCGAGATTCGAACCTGCAGTAATTGCAGGCATCTGGTCTTAATAACCAGCTTAATAACAGGGTGCCTTAGACTACTTAGGTAGTACATGTAGCAAGCTCTTGGTAGTTCATGTAGCAATAGCACTTAGACTTATATACTGCGTCATAGTGCTTTATATAGCCCTCTCTTAAGCCAGGGGTGTCAAACTCAAGGCCTGTGGGCCGAATCCGGCCCATGGGGTGATTAGATTTGGCCCACAGGGTTGCCCTGGAAACAGCGAAGGACCGGCCCATGATGCCTCTGCCAGCGAAAATGGAGCTCAGGAGGCCCTTCCGAGCTCCGTTTTTGCTGGCAGAGGGTTGCAGGGGGCCATCCCAGCTGAAAATTGAGCCAATTTTCACTGGCAAAACACAAGGGCCACCACAGGTGCCGACACAAGTGATGTCAAGTTGGCCACGCCCACACTGGCCACGTTTACCATGTCGCCCCCAAGATCAAACACAACCCTGATGTGGCCCTCAATGAAATTGAGTTTGACCCCCCCCCTCCCGCTCTAAGCAGTTTACAGAGTCAGCATGTTGCCCCTCAACAATCTTGGTCCTCATTTTACTGACCTCGGAAGGATGGAAGGCTGAGTCAACCTTGAGCCAGTCAGAATCGAACTCCTGGCAGTGGGAAGAATTAAGCTTGCAATACTGCATGCTAACCACTAGGTCCCCAGGGCATGTAACAATTTTTTTTTAAATATACATTTATATACATTTTATGATCGGGGGGAAAAAATAGTACCCCCGCAAACTGACCACGTTTTGATTCCGTTTTATTTATCAATTCATAAGTACATGGTTTAGAGAAAAGCTGTTAAAAGATCAATGAAATGTTACAAATTTAAGCGCTTCATTCCGTAGAGCTCTGCCATCAGGATAGATAATAGAATACAATTACAAGAATTATATAACCTATAATATAATAAAATCAGGAAAGTCCCCTGAACTTTTTGTTTTTGTCTAGACAGCACGGAGGAAGAAGTGGGGACAATAGGTTTCAGAGAATGAAAGGGATTCTGGAGATCATCTTGTCCAGCCCTTTCCTTGTAGTGAAATAACACTGGATTAACACCGCGGTAATAAAAGACGGATTGCTAAATGCCGCCAGCGTTCTTGAGACGGACATGAAATGTGTAGACATGCACTTTTTAGAGCCAATGTGTTGATTTGAGCCTTGCACCCTTAGATTGTTAAAATTTTCTCTGATTCCCCTCAACCTGGTTTTTCAGGTCTGCCTCCATCACTCACGGCAAAGAATATTTTTGGCTAGAGAAATGGATCCAAAAAGCAATCCTTTTTTTTCTTGGACTGTGGGATCCACTCACAAAACATCTTCAAATGCTTTGAGGATCACAGTTCTAGAAACACTAGTTGAGCCTTGCTGACATTTCTGGTGGGTTTTTTTGGGGTGGGGTGGGGAAATCCAGGGTCAAATTCTTAAAACTCACAACCGCTTCTTCCTTTCCAACCCGGTCTTCCTTGCACAACTGTTGGTGCAAGAAAGAAAACCAAGTTGGCTGCCTTGAGCACTAGTGGAAAGAAGAAATGAATGAAATGGAGGACCGGGAGGGAAGAGGGTGGGTTTTCCAACCTTTGGAAGCTAGAAAGCACACTGAAATGTTACTTAGAATTGACCAAATGGTGATGATGCCGTATTAGAAGAGACATTCCCTTCACAGTTAGGTTTACGGGCTCACGGCCTCCCGGCTTCCTGTCAGGCAGTGGGAAGAGCCTCCACACACACCCTCCAAATAGTGGGGTCTCTCTCACTGGAGGTCTTTTAGAGGCTGGATGGTCAGTCATCCGTCAGAGATGTTCCAACAGAGCTTGGGGCAAGGGGGTCAGGCTAAATGACCTCGGAGGCCCCTTTCAACTCTTAATAGTTTGGATTCAAATTCATTTCTTTTCCAGGGCGATAAAAGGATCTCAAATCAAGGTTCGGTTCACATGGAGATTAGAATGATGATTGCTGTCGGACCAGGAGAGCAAGGAATTCCCACAACCATTTCCGAAAAGAAAGTGTTTTTATTCATTTATTTATTTATTTTGTCGCATTTCTATGCCGCCCAACTCCCAAGGGACTCTGCCAGTTCCCCCTTTTCTCTCTCTCTCTCTCCATGTCTGGTCTGGCCTGCCTTGTCAGGGATGTTGTGGTTTAAGGTTTAAGAAGAAAAAAAAACCCAGAAAGCAGGGGAAAGCGGTGCCTTTTTTGGTCTCCTTGGGAAGATAGTGGGATATATATATATAATAGTATATTATATATAATATAATATACTATTATATATATATATATAATAGATATACATATATATGTGTGTGTAATCCACAAAGGTAATGTTTTATTCCGTATTTTCAACCAAGTTCATCACGCTCCGCAAGAATCCAGCAATCACCTCTGGATTCTTCCTTCAAGATCAATCAGGAGGATTTTTCAAATTATCACCCGAAGACCTCCCCTTAAGGACAAAGCAATAATAGTTCATTAAAGCCCTTTTAACATGCACCGTTCCAACTTTAGATTGTGTAACACTGGGATGTTGGTTGGTTTCTTTTTAAATCCCCTAGGGCCAGCAGTGGGATTCAAATAATTTAAAAACGGTTTCTCTGCCCTAATGACCGGCTGGGTGGGCGTGGCCATGGTGGGTGTGGCCAGGGGGTGTGACAGGCAGCACTGGGCCTCCTGCACCCGCCTGGGAGCGAAAATTGGCCACGGAGGGGGGGGGAGGGGACACACCACCTCCCCGTGCCCCATTTTGGGCCTGAGGCCTCCCTGCAGCCTCCTGGGAGTGAAAATGGGCCACCCCCCCGCACCCTGTTTTGGGCCTAGGCGGCCTTTCTGCAGTTACCTGGGAGCTAAAATGGGGTGCGTGGGGACTCCTGGAAGAGGAGGGGAGGGGCAGAGCCAGCCAGCAATTTAACTACCAGTTTGCCTGAACCGGCTGAATCCCACTAGGACTGCAAAATGGCTTGTGGGCCAATGAGCCAGTCTCATCCGTTGCCATAGATATATGACATACAACCTGGTAGGAAGAGACCAAAAAATATAGCATGCCCCCCCCCCTTGTACAACCAACAAGCTTTTGAATTACCCACCCACCCCCCCAAAAAAAGAGAGAGAGAGAGAGAGAGAAAATATGGATACTATGGAATCTCTCTGGGTTCGAAGAGATTTGGGGCATAACAGTCTCCTACCTACCTAGTCCCTGTGGATTATGGCTCTTAGAAGGCCATCATGAAGATCGGTGGTTCACCCTTGGGGTGTTTTCGTGGGCCAACTGGGAGAACAAGCTGTGAGATCAGATGGGCCAGGGAACTCAATCCAGCAGGGCACAGTTTAAGGTTCTTACGATAACATTTCAACAGATGGCAGATTGATAGATACCATGTTCGTTAAGATAGAATGCTCCTTCTCAGGGTGCTCTACTTCAGAACATCCATGAGAAGGAGAGTTAAATCACTGACTGAACGAAGGAAGGCTCTTGGTCTTGATGGCAGGATGGCTGCCTCTGAAGGCCATCTTCGGGGAGACCTGAGGGCTTCCTTGGGCGAAGAAGATGGTCCAATCCAGCAGGGCATTGCTTAGATACTTATATACCTCTATAACAGGGGTGTCAAACTTGATTTCATTGAGGGCCGCATCAGGGTTGTGTTTGATCTCGGGGTGAGGGGGTGCGTGGCCAGCTCGACATCACTTGTGTCGGGGGTGCCTGTGGTGGCCTGAGCGCTCTTGTCAGCAAAAACGGGCTCCCGAGCTCCATTTTCAGCTGCGATGGCTTCCTGCAACCCTCAGCCAGTGTAAACGGGGCTCGGGAGGCTGCCCACGGCCCTCGCGAGCTCCGTTTTCGGCTGCGACAGCGTCCTGCAGCCCTCTAGCAGCAAAAATGGAGCTCGGGAGGGCTGCAGGCACCATTTTTGTTGGCAAAGGCATCACGGGCCAATTCTTTGCTGTTTCCAGATCTAAGTACCCCGCGGCCCGGATCTGGCCCCTGGGCCTAGAGTTTGACACCCCTTCTCTATAACATATAACACACTATCCTTGACTATAGTTATCTAATTCTGTTCGTCCATGTATGTAACAAATGAAGAGGTCCCAATGGTGCTTTTCCAAACAGCAACTGGACTTCCTTGTTGTTTTTTTTCCTCCTTGGAAACGTTTCGCTTCTCATCCAAGAAGATTCCATTTTGAAGAATTTCCATTCTGAAGCTTCTTGGATGAGAAGCGAAACGTTTTCAAGGAGGAAAAAAAAAAAAACCACCAAGAAAGTCCAGTTGTCTTTTGGACAAAAGCATCTTTGGGAAAACCACAACCTTCGAGGATCTCCAAAGACGACAACGAAGAAGCTTCTGAAACATTATTTGACATGAAACGAGAGTCAGCTCTCTTTCCCATTTTTTTCCTCCTTTGCAGTTGAAGCTCATTGCAGAGTGATCTCCCGTTGCGCCAAATGCCCTTTAAACCCCGGATCAGATTATTTCCGCGGCGTGGATCCTCTGATGCGAGACCAGCGAGTCACCGCGCGAGAACTGTTTCCCGCAGACGGGACACTCGTACGGCTTCTCACCGGTGTGGATGCGCTGATGCGACGTGAGGTTGCTGCTCTGGCTGAAGGCTCTCCCGCACTCCAGGCAGGTGTACGGCTTCTCCCCGGTGTGGGTCCTCTGGTGTAAAGTGAGGTGTGCGCTCCGGCTGAAACTCTTCCCGCACTCGAGGCACAGGTAGGGCTTCTCCCCTGTGTGCATTCTCAGGTGCGAGGCGAGGTTCCCGCTGAAACTGAACCTCTTGCCGCAATCCAGGCATTTGTACGGTTTGTCCCCCGTGTGAGTCCGTTCGTGGGACAGGAGATGCTTTCGACAAGTGAAGGTCTTCTCACACTGCAGGCAGCGATACCGGGCTTTGCGGGTGTGAATCTTCTGGTGCCTGGTGAGGTGGGTGCTCCGACGGAAGCTCTTGCCGCACTCGGCACAGGTGTGTGGCCTCTCGTTCGTGTGCTTGGCCTGTTTGTGTTGGGCGAGCTTGGCCTCGTCGCCGAAGCTCTTGCCGCAACGGAAACACTTGTACAGTTTCTCAGCCAGGTGGACCCTTTTATGGGAAATCAGCCGGGTGCTTCGGTAGAAACCCTTGCCGCACTCCGAGCACTTGTACGGCTTCTCCCCCCGGTGAAGCTTTTGATGCAAAATCAGATAATCGCCGCGACTGAAGCTTTTCCCGCACTCGAAACATCGGAAGGGCTTCTCGCCCGTGTGAGTCCTCTGGTGCCTGGTGAGGTCCGACTTGCAACTGAAGGTCTTCCCACACAGGGCACACTTATTCGCACTCGTCCCTTCGGTGTTCGGATGCTCGAGTATCGTTACAGACACCTCTGCGGGCTCCTCCTTAATCTGGATGTTTTCTGCAGGAGAAAAAAAAAAAAAGGAGTCTGGAAAAGGGTTGGGTTTTAGGCCCTGTCAGATAACCGGATTAAAAAGCCAACCCCATACAGGCCAGGATTACTGTTAAAGTAACAGAATTCAATAAAGGAGAATATTTGTAGCTCAGGGTTGAAATGAGGGGCCCTTGGTGCCTCTGAGCTTGGTGGTTTTCTTGCAGCTGTTTTGTTTTCATCATCCTAATCCAATCCTAAATTGCATTAACAGAGGGATACAATCAGGATCAAGTGAGGTACTAACACCGCTCTATAAACTAAGCCTTAGTAAAACCACACCTAGAATGCTGCATCCAGTTTTGGTCACCACACTATGAAAAAGATGTTGAAACTCTAGAAAAAGTGCAGAGAAGAGCAACCAGGATGATTAGGGGACTGGAAGCTAAAACATTGGATGAATGGTTGCAGGAACTGGGCCTGGCTAGTCTAGTGAAGAGAAGAGAAGGACCAGGGGAGACATGATAGCAGTCTTCCAATATTTGAGGGGCTGCCACAGAGAGGAGGGGGTCAAGCTATTTTCCAAGCACCTGAAGGCCAGACAAGGAATAATGGATGGAAACTGAACAAGGAGAGATTCAACCTGGAAATAAGGAGAAATTTTCTGACTGGGAGCAATCAACCAATGGGACAGAAGTTGCCTCAGAAATTGTGGGGGTTTCATCACTGGAGGTTTTCAAGAAGAGATCGGACTGCCATTTGTCAGAAATGGTGTAGGATCTCTTGCTTGGGCAGGGGAGGGGGGTGTTGGACTAATGACCTAGATCCATTCCCTTCCAACTCTGTTCATTTGTTAAATCCTTGAAGCATTGATGATGTTACCTAGCTGGGTAATGAAACGTCTAGAGAAAACAACCAAGCTCAGGGAGCACTCAATAACATAATCTGGCAAGTCTTGAGTGGGCTTCCCTCTCCCGCCTTTTATCTTTTTAAGAACTAGGGAGGGGCTTGCCCAAAATGTTTTCTCAAATTACTTTCTTGGCCAGGGGCTCATGTCCCTCTTATCTGACCACTGCCTCCTCCTCCTCCTCCTCCTCCTTCTGTCCTTCAAGGCCATTTCCTCTATGGTAGTCCTTGAGTTACAACCAACCTAAAAAAGGGAATTAGGACCCGGATTCAAAGTTCTGACAGTTGGGTCCCCCTCCACAGTCACAGGGTCAAATTTCGGGCAATCGGTGACACGGCTGCATTTACAGTCCACACTCCCAGTTTTTGGCAAAACTGCGCCTATAGTGAACTGTTGGTTTGCTTAACGACTATGGTGTTTTGCTTAATGACTGTTACAGTCACTCTACAGCCAATCATTTGTTTAACAACCATTGCAAGAAAGGTAATAATATTGGGTTTGTCATGACTGTTACAACATATGACCATAATGGTCAGGCTCCATTACAATTGCGCCACCAAGGCTGCGCCACCAAGGCTCTGGCCTCTGGAGGCTTCAGGGAGTTCTGCTAGGCCCAAAATGGGGCGCGGGGGGTTCGCGCGCATGCGTGGAAGGTGGAGGTGCGCGGGGGGGGGTCGTAGATGCCTGCGCAGGGGGGCCATTGCCTTAGGGGTGTGGGCACACACGCACAATCGCGCACTTTTGGCACCCGACATAAAAAAGATTCACCATCGCTGGCATAGTGTCAGCACTTCAAATTACATTCGTTCCAGCGCTGACATAAGGAGGAGAAGAGGGGGCAGCTAGCAAGAGGACGCTTGACTTTTCACCTACTTATTTTCCCTGAAGATAATATCCCCTAGGAGATGGGGTGGGAGGGGGGACATTCCTGGGAGCTGAAGTAGTAGATATGGGGAGAGTGATTTGGAAGATGGCCAATGAAATGCAGAGAATTGGGGAACGGAAGTGTTGCGGCCCCGCCCTCTGAGCCTATCTCATCGGAGGAAGGTTTGGGGTCAGGAAGTCAGTGTTGGCTTCGACATAATCGGGGACAGATTGTCATGCTTAATAAATGAAAGATTTCATCAAAGATTATCTGTTTGGAAATGCAATTTATTTGAGACGACATCGAAACCTGACACATAGGGTTTCCTGCCTAAGTAGGGGTTGGACTAGAAGACCTCCAAGGTCCCTTCCAACTATCTCATCCCATCCCATCCCACCCCATTTCTATTATTTCTGTTTCTATTATTTCCATTTTTATACTACTCTGCCTGGCTTTTTCTGTTGAATCTTGCTGGCTCTAGAGCTAACTTTTCAAACTTGGACATGAGAATGAATTCCCCGGGATAGAGAGCTGATCTCTTGGATATCCTCACAAGAGGGTAGATATTACACTCACCCACTTCCACTGGAGGAAAATTATTGTCTTGAGAACTTCCTGGTGAACGTTTCAGCTGATGCTGTGAAGTGAAGCTTTCGGGGAGGAAACCTCCCTCTGTGGCTGATCTTGCCATCCAGTCTTCTTCAGGAGGAAAAAAATGAAAAAAAAAATGAATGTAAAACATTTCAGGTTCATCTTTTCCTGAACGGTGTTAAGCATAATTAAAAATAATTAGGTAAACAACTTTCTAATCACTTTGGCAAAAGTCTAAAATTCCAATTGAACGCATTAGGGATGTCTGCATGGTCTGATAAATAAATAAATAAAAAGAGCGAGTATGGTCCTATAATGCCAACTTTATCAATACAGTTTCAAGCAATTTGTAAAAACTGTTGCTTAGGCATAAGGAAGCTTCTCAGGAATTCTGGGAGTTGAAGTCCACAAGTCATAAAGGGGCCATCGTTCCCCACACTGGCTCAGGAATTGAAAAGTCATGAAGGGGCCATAGTTCCCCCATGTTGGCTCAGGAATTCTGGGAGTTGAAGTTCACAAGTCATAAAGGGGCCTGGTGGCTCAGCAGACTAAAAGCATTGTGATTAACACCAGCTGTCTGCAATTACTGTAAGTCCGAATCTCACCAGGCTCAAGGTTGACTCAGCCTTCCATCCTTTCTAAGGTAGGTAAAATGAGGACCCAGTTTGTGGGGGCAAGAAGCTGACTTTGTATAAATATACAAAAGTATGAAGGCTATTGCTTCACGCATTGTAAGCCACCCTGAGTCTCCGGAGACGGGCGGCATATAAATCAAATAAAAATAAAATAAAAATAAAAATAAACTAAAGGGGCCATTGTTCCCCACACTGGCTCAGGAATTCTGGGAGTTGAAGTCCACAAGTCATAAAGGGGCCATCGTTCCCTGTGCTAGCTCAGGAATTCTGGGAGTTGAAGTCCACAAGTCATAAAGGGGCCATAGTTCCCCCATGTTGGGTCAGGAATTCTGGGAGTTGAAGTCCACAAATCATAAAGGGGCCATGGTTCCCCCATGTTGGGTCAGGAATTCTGGGAGTTGAAGTCCACAAGTCATAAAGGGGCCATCGTTCCCCACACTGGCTCAGGAATTCTGGGAGTTGACAAGTCATAAAGGGGCCATAGTTCCCCCATTTGGCTCAGGAATTCTGGGAGTTGAAGTCCACAAGTCATAAAGGGGCCACGATTCTCCACTTCTGGCCTAGAAAAATCCACCTTCAAATTTCTGCTTCTGCCCTCCAGCTCTTGGGCTGGTCATTTTTGTCATGGCTCATCTTACCTGACCAGTTTGTTGATTTGTAGGAAGAACGTTTGGGCAACCTTTCTTTTTGAGGTCTCAGAAAAAAAGGCAAGCGACACATTCAATACAGGTAGTCTCCACTTACGATCTTTCTTTTAACAACTGTTCAAACTTATGACAATGCTGAGAAAAGTGAGTTGCAACCCGTCCTTATGACTGCCACAGCGTTACCAACAGTCACATGATCAAAATTCAGATCCTTCGCATGTATTTATGACCGTTGCAGTATCACACGGTCACATGATCTCTATTTATGACCTTCATTGGGAGGTTTCTGACAAGCAACTTCAATGGGAGCAGCTGGATTTGTTTAACGATGACCCCGTTCACTTAAAAACGTCATTCTTTAGCGATGGGACATTCCAATCCCAACTGTGGTCATAAGTCGAAGACTACCTGAGATGAAAATCTGCCCCTTTTCTTCCTCTACAGGTAGTCAACCATATGGCTAATTTAACAACTGTTGTGGCCCGTACGCGGCCTGTGCGGATTGTAGCTGATTCAGACAGCGAGGAGGCTGGTGTGGTGCTGCGCCAGCAGCCTGTGCAGCTGGCACTCGAGTCAGACAATGAGGAGGCTGGAGAAGATGTGGTGCCAGAGGCAGGGATTCAGCCAGGGCCTTCAGAACCCCCAGAAGCTCCCTTAAGTGAAGAGGACAGAGAGGAGGAGCCTCTTCTCAATGCTCGGGCGCACAGAGCTGCCAAAAGGCAGGAGTGGCTCCTCAGGAGGAGGTCTCCTCGAGAGTAAGGCCTGGGGTGAATTGGCCACTCCCTTAGTCTATTTAAGGAGGAACGCCGACTGCAGCAATTTGCAGGGAACAACTTAGTTCACATACCTTCCTCTCTTGTCTTGCTTATCTTATCAGCTTCCTGAAAATTGCTTCTGGGCATTCTGCCAACCATAGTAAGCTTTCAGTTATTATTCTTTGAATTCTTGGTGGCTGTTAATGCAGTTAATTAACAGCCGTTGTTGTAAAAGACTGGTTTATTTAGTAAACTAAGATTTGAACAGACTTTGTGTGTGCTGCGTTCTTTGGGGTCCGTAGCTGGGGCAGAACAGAAACCCACAAGGGAGCCAAGCTAAGCCTGGCCTAGAAAGGAATTTCAGGGACATTCAAGACCCCTCCGTTCTCCCACCCCAAATTGTGTTATTCCTCTTTACCTGACGGAAGGGCCTCTTCGCTGTCATCTTCCTCCTTGACGATGACACGCAACAGCCCCAATTCAGAGTCCCAGAAAGACTGGGTGGCGTTGGAGCAATCTGGACTTCTGGACTCCTACAATGACAGAGAAATTCAGCCAGATCTAAAGACCTCAACCTGCCTTGCACCCTCCACTTAAACGCGGAATCGGGCAACTTCGTTTTGGGACCAGGCTAAATTTACCCTGTGATTTTTGGCCACTGGGGCTGCAAAAGACACAGGGGAGGATGCGATGATTTGGTGACGTATAGGTAGTCCTCAACTTACAATGGTTCATTTAATTACAACGGCACTGCAAAAAGTGACTTTATGACCATTTTTCACACTTAGGACCATGGCAGCTTCTCCAGAGTCACCTGATTTACATTTGGATGCTTTAGCCACTGACTCACATTTATGACGCTTGCAGTGTCCCGGGATCACATTATCCCGTTTGTTGACCTTCTGACAAGCAAAGTCAACGGGGAAGCCAGATTCACTTAACAACCGTGTGACTAATTGAACCGCCACAATTATTCACTTAACAAATGTGACAAGAAAAGTCATAACGTGGGGGCAGAACCCACTAGACAAGTTTCTCACTTAGCAATATTTATTTTATTTTATTTTATTTTGAATTTGTATACCGCCCTTCTCCCTGAGGACTCAGGGCGGTGAACAGCCAAGTAAAAACATCAAATACAAATATTAAAATACAGTTAAAATATACATATATAAATTTGGCCCCATTGATTAAAAACAATAAACAAAACACTTAAAAACACTTAAAAAAAAACAAACATTTTGGGCTCAATTTTGTGATCATTAACAGGTAAATTGAGGACTACCTGTAATTGGAACGAGTGGGCAGAAGTTTTGCGGGGCGGTTTAGAGCGTGGAAGTGAAGCCGGGTCGGATCCGGCTATTGGATGGGGGCCCCTGGGAATCCAGAGCTGTGGGACGTGAAAAGAGATCGCAGAAGAAATCAATGAGAAACTCCCGCAAAACTGCCCAAATTCAGCCAGCAAAGTTGAGTTAAGAATCTATTTAGCATTAAAAAAAAAAGCAGGTAGATATTTTCAGATTTGCCACTGGGTGGCAACAACTGAGAGATCAGATTAGGACAGGGAAAACTCAACTTTACTTTCCATCTCAGCTACAGATTAGCATTTAGCATTAGCATTTAGACTTACCGTATTTTTCAGACTATAAGACACACCGGAGTATAAGACGCACCAAGATTTCGAAGAGGTAAACAAGAAAACAAGGAGCCTTGGTAGTACAGTGGTTTAATGCACCCTGTTATTAACACAGCTGCCTGCAATTTCTGTAGGTTCGAATCTCACCAGGCTCAAGGTTGACTCAGCCTTCCATCCTTTCTAAGGTAGGTGAAATGAGGACCCAGTTTGTGGGGGCAATAAGCTGACTTTGTATAAATATACAAAAGTATGAAGGCTATTGCTTAACGCATTGTAAGCCGCCCTGAGTCTCCGGAGAAGGGTGGCATATAAATCAAATTTAAAAAAAAAAGGTTTTGCCCTTCCCGGCCCCCAGGAGCACTCTGCAGGCCTCCCAAACCCTCTGTGCGTCCCATTTTTCACAATAACGGGGCATGCAGAGGGTTTGGGAGGCCTGCAGAGTGCTCCTGGGGACTGGGGAGGGCAAAAACATTGTTTTTGCGAAAAACGGGGCCATTTTTGGCCTCCCAAATCCCCCACGCGTCACATTTTTGCCCTCCCCAGCCCCCAGGAGCACTCTGCAGGCCTCCCAAACCCTCTGCGTGCCCTGTTTTTACAAAAAACGGGCCTGTTTTTGGCAGGGTTTCGGGACGCCAAAAATGTCTGTATTCGGTGTATAAGACGCACCAACATTTCCACCCTCTTTTAGGGGGGAAAAAGGTGTGTCTTATACTCCAAAAAGTATGGTGTATACCCAGTGGTGGGATTCAAGTAATTTAACAACCGGTTCTCTGCCCTAATGATTTCTTCCAACAATTATTTGCCAAACTGCTCAGAAAGTTAACAACCGGTTCTCCCGAAGTGGTGAGAACTGCCTGAATCCCACCACTGAATATACCGCTTCACAGGTCTCTTTAAGCGGTTTACAGAGTCAGCCTATTGCCCCCAACAATCTGGGTCCTCTGTCAGGTTTCGAGGTCATCTCAAATAAATTGCATTTCAAACAAAATCTTTGAAGTAAAACTCCCATTTATTAAGCACGACATTCTGAATCCGACTCCAATTGCAGCCAACACTGACTTCCAGACCCCAAACCCTCCCTTTCCGTTCCCCGCTCCCCTGCACTCATTGGCCATCTTCCAAGTACCTCTACCCCTAATCTACCGCCCCAGCTCAAGGAATTTCCCCCGTCCCATCCCATCTCCTAGGGGATATTATCTCCAGGGAAAATAAGTAGGTGAAAAGTCAAACGTCCCTTTCCAGACGCCTCTGCCTCTCCTTCTTATGTCAGCACTAGAGTAAATGCAGCTTGAAGTGCTGACATCCTCATTTTACCGACCTCGGAAGGATGGAAGGCTGAGTCAGCTTTGAGCCTGGTGAGATTCGAGTTGCCAAATTGCAGGCAGCTGGCAGTCAGCAGAAGTAGCCTGCAGTCCTGGATTCTAACCACTGCGCCACCACGGCCCCAGATGCTCGGGGGGAGACGGGACTCTGGGCCACTCACGTTCAACCTAGCCTACCTCACAAGATTGTCATGGGGGAGAAAACGGGAAGAGGGAGATTCTGTGTGGTGCCTTGAATAAACAAAGACTGATACTCAATGTTAAAAGTTAGGACTGAAGCTTAAAAGAGAAGCCAGGTGAATCTGATCATTACCATTTTGTGTTCTTTTGCTTCCTGAAACGTGGTTGTGCTGCAGTTCCCAATCGTCTTTCAGCTGGAGTCCTGAATGCTTCACCTCCCAAGAATTCCCACCAAGGATGACTGGATTTATTTTTAAGCTTTGTGTATACGCCACTGCAACCTAGATGATGGAGTGGAAAGTTAGATTGTTAGAATGAAGTCTATAAGAAGAATCATTTGCAAACTGACTTGTTTTATTTTTCTATCGTTCATGATGGAAAATGGTAGAATTATTGAATTGTGGAGTTGGAAGGGGCCGCTAAGATCGTGTAAACCAGTGTTTCTCAACCTCCGCAATTTTAAGGTATGTGGACTTCAACTCCCAGAATTCCCCAACCAGCATGTCAATCCAACCCTCTGTAACGGAGACGAAAATCAGTCAAACCATCCTCCAGTCCAGATCCTGTATAGCCTCTTCTTAAAAACCTCCAGCAGTGGAGAACTCACAGAACTTCAAATAACACATATTAAGAACTTCAAATAACATTTACTTGTCCCAAAGGTGCTTTTTCAAGAGGCAACTGGTTTCTTTGTTTCTTTACTCGAACTAAAGAAGCTTCTTGGATGAGAAGCGAAACATCTTCAAAGAAAAACCAGAAAGTCTAGTTGCCTCTTGAAAAAAAGGACCTTTGGGACAACCATGATCTGGATGACTGAGAATCTCCATAGACAACATTTGGG
Organism: Pantherophis guttatus; assembly: GCF_029531705.1. The sequence goes on along the minus strand of NW_026844032.1, from coordinate 1,726,265 downwards.
TTTTATTTCATTTATATCTCACTTCTTCAGGAGTTCAAGGCAGTCCACCTTCATTACTGTACATTTATCAATACTAAGCACTTTTAAGATGTGATCCATTGTTTCGATGACACATTTTTAGAAGGAGGATTGTTGTTGTTGTTATTATTATTTTTATTTATTTATTTATTTATTTATTTATTTATTTATTTATTTATTTATTATTTATTTATTTATTTATTTATTTATTTATTTATTTATTTATTTATTTATTGGACTTATATGCCGCCCTCTCTCCAAAGGACTCAGGGCGGCTCACATCAGCGAAACAATCCCAATAAATACACATTAAAACATATTAAAACAAACTAAAACCAATTTAAAACCAATTTAAAACAGTAGACCCCATCAGTCCAGGCTAGGCCGTTTAAACAGCCATATGTCTTAAGCTCGTGGCTTAAAAGTTATATTGGTAGTCCAGTATTTTCCTTGTTTATTTTATGTACTGCTAGCTTCAGCTGGCTCCTGGCAGTTTGCAATTGTGTTAAAATTGGAACAATAAAATGACAGTACATTCAAAACAAAAACCACGTTGCTGGATAATCCTCCAGCATGCCCCGTGGAAAAACTCTCTCTCTCGTTTTTTTCCTGTGACACTGTTTTCCTATCTCCAAAGAGATACAGGGGTTTTCTATACAAATTCAGAATAAAAATGTCATCCAAAGGGAGTGAAAGAAAGCATCATTCCACAGAGAGGAAACCTGTCTGCAATGCTCAGAGCCTTGGTGGAGTTAGTCTAATAGCATCTTCTGAGAATAAAAGCAGTTTTTCTCTTAATCTTCTGCCATCTGTGCTGGATTTCAACTCCCAGAATGCTCTGCCGGGAGCGCTTAAAATGCCACATTGCTGGATAAGGATCATGGGGGTTGAAGTCCAACAGGGGTACCTGTTAGGGAAAGTTGATCTGGGGAATAGGAAAAGCCAAGTTCAGGTTCATTTTTAGCCATCAAAATTGGACGGTTTGGGGCAACTCCTTCAGTTCAGCCTACCTCACAGGCACATTTTGGCAATGCAACAAAAGGCAAGCTTTTTGAGCTTTTGGGGAAAAGGTAAGATAAAAATCCATCAAAAAAGAAGATTATTTCCTCCCTCCTCCCAACTTGTTTCCTCTGCAATACATACTGAGGAAGCAACCATTATTTTATTATTATGATCCTGATTTATCACTGGTTGCTTATATGCACACTGAGAGCTTTTGCACCGGAGACAAATTCCTTGTGTGTCTAATCACGCTCGGCCAATAAAGAATTCTCTTCTATTAAGAAGATCCCAGCTGCCATTGTAAACTCCTCTATGGCAGAAAACTAAGGTTGGGGATGCTAGCCTAGGTAGCTCAGGTAAGTGAGCCACTTTGCATATTTCAGATACGAAGACAAAAAAGGCTGGTTAGACCATCCTGATGCAAAAAAACGGTGTTTTCAGATCATCTCAACTGATACTGGGGCTTAATAGGGAGTGATTTGCAAACTCTCCTAAAGTTAGCATGCGATCTATATGGTAGTGAATTGAGCAAACCTAGTTAAACAAACCATGGATTATCACAAGAGGTGCCAAAAAGCCTCAACAGGAGCGGTGAAGATTTAGGGCTGCCGTCTTACCATTATTAATGGTAAAATAAGTTGACCCCATCTTCTTTGTGACAGTCCTTCAGATACGAGAATCATGTCCGTCTGTCCGTCTCCCCCAGTCCTTTTTTTCTTTAGACTAGCCAAACCCATATCCTACAAACCGTTCTTCCTATGTTTTAGTCTCCAGGCCTTTTTTTAAATTATTAGTTGTTCTTCTTTGCACTTTTTCCAAAGTCTCCACATCTTTAAATAAAAAATATTTAAATAAAAAATATTTAAATAAAAAATATTTACAGACCCCTCGCATCCTGGACATAAACTATTTCAACTCCTACCCTCAAAACGACGCTATAGAGCACTGCACACCGGAACAACTAGACACAAGAACAGTTTTTTCCCCAAACGCCATCACTCTGCTAAACAAATAATTTCCTCAACACTGTTAAAATATTTACTAAATCTGCATTATTATTAATCTTCTCAATGCTCCTATCACCCATCTCCTCCCAAGGTTATGACTGTAACCTTGTTGCTGGTATCCTTAAGATTTATATTGATTGATTCCTAATATGATTTGATTGCTTATTTGTTCCCTATGACTATTATTAAGTGTTGTACCTTATGATTCTTCACAAACGTATCTTTTCTTTTATGTACACCGAGAGCGTACGCACCAAGACAAATTCCTTGTGTTTCCAATCACACTTGGCCAATAAAGAATCCTATCCTATCCTATCCTATCCTATCCTATCCTATCCTATCCTATCCTATCCTATCCTATCCCTATCCCTATCCCTATCCCTATCCCTATCCCTATCCCTATCCCTATTCTATTCTTCGTTTGTAATCTGGGGACCAAAACAGAATGCAGTACAGAGAGTCCTCAACTTACAACCTGGAATTTATGCTGCTAAGCGAGGCATTTGCTCAGTGAGTTTTTCCCCCATTTTACCACCTCTCTTGCCGCCGCTGTTAAGCGAATCACTGCCGTCGTTAAAATTAATAACAGGGCGCTGAAGTGAATCTAGCTTCGCCATTGACTTGGCTTGTCAGAAGGGGATCACGTGAGTCCCGGGACACTGCAACCGTCATACAGGCGAGTCACTTGTGTCAAGCATGCAAAGGTCAATCCCTTGAGCGTGGGAAACGCTGCAATGGCCCGTAAGGGTGGGGTGGGGAAGTCACTTTTTACAGCGCTTTTTCTAACTTTGGACGGTCACTAAACGAACCGTTGTAAGTTCGAGGACTGCCTGTGTTCCAGGCGCGGCCTCACCAAGGCATGCACTTACACGTGTGCGGGTATGTACACGTGTGCAGCATGCAATTGCAGCTTTCCAACGCCCATCCTAATTCTTTCCCTCCCAGCGGATCCCCTCCTGTTTGGACCCGACGGCCGTCGCACTCACAGCGGACACTTGTGGGTGGGAAGGGCCGTCCCAAGAACCGTCCAAGAACCGGGAAGCGAGCGGGTCGAGGGAGACCGGACGGGTTGCAACGGGTCAGAGCCGGGACCAGCCGGACGGTGTATAATATATGAACAGGGTGGAAGGGGGGAAGTGGGGGGGGGGGTGTTACTTCTCTCGGCTCTTCCCGGGGCGGCTCTTCCTTCCTCCTCCCCTCCCTCCCTCGGCTGTCAAGCCCGCCCGCTCACCTGGCGCGCGCGCCGTCGCCCTCGGGCTCCGCGCGGAGAAACAGGAAAAGGTCCTTCTCTCTCTTTTTCCCCCGAGGGTGTGCGCGCGCTCGCTCCCCAGCCCCCGCCCCCGCCCGCCCCACAGACATAGAAACACACACACACACATATACAAACCGCCGCCGTCTATTCTAGGCAGCCGAACTCGTCTGCTTTTCATGCCCTTCAAACCCGCCCCTTTCCCGGGAGAAGCGTGGAGGGCTTGGGATCATGGCGGTCGCCCTCTCCCCTCCACCCCGCGCTTGAGCCCGGGGGGTGGGAAGAGAAGGGAGGAGTTTGGAGTCTGCAGGAGCCGCCGCAAAAGAAGGCGCTTTTCCTTCAGAAGCGGGGACTTGGGGGGACGGTGTCAAGGAGAGAAGCCATATAGAGCAATAGGGGTGGGGAACGGTGTCCCCTTTAATGACTTGTGGACTTCAACTCCCAGAATTCCTGAGCCAGCCATGCTTATGAGCCACACTGGTTCAGGAATTCTGGGAGTTGAAGTCCACAAGTCATTAAAGGGGCCATTGTGCTGGCTCAGGAATTCAACATTTACCATCAGAATAGAGCTGGAAGGGACTTGGAGGTCTTCTAGTCTAGTCCAATCCCCTGGTCAAGCAGGAAGCCCTGAGAGTTGGCTGTCTACTCTCTTCTCTGAAAGTCTCCAATGATGGAGCACCCACAACTTTTGGAGGCAACTCACTCCATTGGTTAATTGTTCTCACTCCTTAATTCCTGGTTGCTTCTCTCTCTTTTTTTAAAAAAAAAAATTATTATTTTTTCTTTAAAAACAAGAACAGAAACACACACAAAACATAAATTTCCATTTTACAATAGTTTCATATCGGTCTTCTTTTAAAATTCACGATTTTCCCCTCCCCGTCTTTACATATATTTATATTTGTGGTTCCCTTGTATATATTTCTTTATCTGTTATACATATTATTGTATTGCTTCTCTCCTTTGATGGAGAGAAGCCCCTTTGATGCTAAAATAAAGCCAGGTCATGACACACACTTGAAAGTAAATCAGGAAGCCTGTAATTGCGGAGCGTGTCTGGCAAGAACAAAGAATGCTTATCTACAGGAAATATGCCATGTGTTAATCTTGTAACAATTCTGGGTAGTTAGAAAGCTGATAAAAGTAACAAGTTAGACAACTTGCAGTCCTCAGCTAAAAATTAGGAATACAGATGGCCTGCAGCCAATAAAATGTGTATTAGAGAACTCCTGGGGCATTCATTAGCCAAGGCTTAAGAGTAGGGACAGCTAGAGACCAATAGAAGAAATTGTAGAATTATTACTAAAATGTTTATTAGATGGTATTTCTTATTATCTCACCTTGTCCCGCCTTTTCTTTTACTGAAAGTGTATAAAGCTTACTTAATCCTTTGTTCTTGGTTCTTGGCATTTTGGCCAGGAGCCCTTTTCCTTGGAGTACTCCAATAAAAAGCAATCAGAAAACCTGCACCTCGTGTCTGGCATCCATCATTGGCTTCGGCACCAGGCTCAGACCCGAATTGGGGACAACACTCGATTAGTTTCCACCCATTGCTTTTTGTCCTGACTTCTGGTGCTTTGGAAAATAAATTGACCTCCCTCCTCTTCGTGAAAGCCCCATAAATATTGGAATACAGCTATCATGTCCCCCCTAGTCCTTCTTTTCTCTAGACTGGCCATACCCAATTCCCGCAACCGTTCTTCAGATGTTTTAGTCTCCAGGTCTTTAATCATCCTAGTTGCTCTTCTCTGCACTTTTTTTCCCAAAGTCTCAACATCTTTTTTGTAATGTTGGGAGCAAAACTGGATGCAGTATTCCAGGTGTGGCCTTACTAAGGATTTATAAAAGTGAATAGAATAGGAATAGGAACAGAATAAGCTGGAACCTTGGAGGTCTTCTAGTAGTACTTTTATACAGTTTGAAGGAGTCTGGAAAGCTGCTGCTGCTGAGAGAGTGATGCAATTTGTTAAGTGAGTTTTTCCCCATTTTACGACTTTCGTAAATTCTGTTAATTTGTTAAGTGAATCCCTGCAGTCCTTAAATTAGTAACCTGGTTAAGTGAACCTGGCTTCCCTGTTTGCTTGTCAGGAGGTCACAAAAGGGGATTGTATGAATCTGGGACACTGCAAACGTCATAAAGGTTAGTCAGTTGTCAAAGCATCCAAATGTGAACCACATGTCCGTGGGGATGCTGCAAAGAAGTGTGACAAACACTCATAAATCCATTTTTTCAGTGCTGTTGTAAGTTCGGTCACTAAATGAACTGTTGCAAGTCGAGGAGTACCTGTATTGTTGAGTGCATTGCTAGATTTCATTCATAAGTAAATAAATAAACAAGAGATGTAATAGCTGGTCATGGTAAGATATATGAGTAAAAGGAAGTACAGGAGGAGTAGCAGCAGATTTGGGGAAAACTCATATTGTAGTTTGCGGAAGTATAACCAGGCAGATGGCGACCTTAAAAAAATCCTTAGGGGAAAGCCCCTGCCTTAACCAGCCCCCAAAGACTTATTCTCTGTGGCCACAACAGACTTGCGGTCTGTTGCACAGAAAGAACGGCAGGAAGTAAAAGTGGGCCATCGGTGGCTGGCTGGCTGGAAAGTTTACAAGAAATACCTAGAATTTCTGTTGCAACGTAACGTACATGCCGTGTACTTTGCACACACACACACACACAGCCAGCACACTGCTAGCTTACTCTAGATTTATTAAATTTACTAGCTGAATATCCATGCTCCGCTACCAAACTATGTGATCGAGCTTTACTGGCTGAGGAATTCTGGGAGTTGAAGTCCACGCATCTTAAAAGTTGCTAAGGTTGAGAAACACTAACACACGTTTCCAGGCCAGGCCAGCCTTCTACTGCACAAGCATGCGTTGGTTACGACGACCGCCGGGCAAGATTTCTCTGAAAAGTCTTTTTATTACCATCCAAGCATTTACACAACTTTATTAAGATGGAGAAGTGGGAGCTGCATTCGCTCACTGTCTTAAAAAAAAAAAAAAAAAGTTCGACTTGTGATTTCTCAGGGGATTCTTTGATGAGAGAAAAAAACGACTGCCCTCAGATTTAAACGATATCATATTCAAGGCGCTGTCCCAGTCCTGCCAATTTAGGAATGTGCTCTTTCCCACCCACCCCACCACCACGCTCCTGAAAAACCGTGTCCCTTTTATTTTGAAAAAGATTTGGGCATCGCCTCTTGCTTTTGTGAGCGTCGCTTGGGGTTTGCTCATCTCCGTGCATGCGCAAGCCCCTCTGCACACACGCAGAGCCTCGAAAATGTGGAAAAATGGGATGTCATGACGTCCGCGCGGCTGGGGGGGCATCCCACAGTCACCCCTACCGGTTTGCCCGAACTGGATAGAACCAGCTAAATACCACCACTGGGTTTGCTGCCCCCTGTGAAAAATTCTCAAGCGCTGAAGAGGACTTGATTGATCACAAAAGCCTTTGCTACTGTCTGATTCCCGCCTTGCTCTTTCCCCGCGTGGATTTTCTGATGGGTAGCCAGGCAGTCGCCCCGACTGAAGCTCTTCCCGCATTCAGGGCACTGATAAGGTTTTACCCCCGTGTGAAGCCGCTGATGCCGGATCAGGTCCGAGTTCTGACTGAAGCTTTTCTCGCACTCGGAACACTTGTAGGGTTTCTCCCGGGTGTGGATCCGCTGATGCCTGACGAGACTCGAATGGGCGCTTAAGCTTAGGCCGCAGTCGGAGCAGCTGAAGGGCTTCTGACCCGTGTGCATCCTCAGGTGCATATCCAAGATGGACTTGCGAAGGAAAGTCTTGCCGCAGTTGGAGCAGTCGTAGAGCTTCTCCAGCCGGTGGACTCTCTGGTGCGACGTAAGGTTCGCTTTGTGACCGAAGCCCTTGCCGCAGTCCGAGCATTTATGGGGCAGTTCTCGGCTATGGAGTCTTGGATGGAGGGGGACCCCCTTCCCAAAAGCTGAGTTTTTACTGGGTCTCTCCTCTGGGATAACAACGAGGCACCGGTTTTTCCTCTTCTTCCGCTGCTTTTCCTGAGGAACTGGGACCTTGTCCACATCAGTGGTCCGATCCGACAGAGATTTATCCTTTTCTCCGGCCTGATCAACTTCTTGCATCTGTGAACTATCCGGATTCCAGGCGATTTCTCTCAGAGCTTCGCATCTGGCTCTTCCTAACCCTTTACGTGTTTCACCTCCATCTTCCTTCTTGGAGACACTTTCTGGAGCAGGAAGAAAGACACCAAAATGAAATACAAGTAGTTCTTGACTTACAACAGTTCAGTTAGTGACCATCAGAGGAGGACATCAGATTCACTTAACAACCATATAACTAACTGAATAACTGCCATGATTTCCTTACATACATAAGACTCCTTAGAACTAAATAGAGAATGATCCCAGTAAATTGAACATTTCTGATTTAACATTTAGTGTTTCACCTTGTAACAGAATGACATTCAAAATGTGTATGTATGTACCATATTATGTATGTATGTGTATGTATCACTAAATATTAAATCAGAAATATTCAATTCCCCAAGACCATTCTACATTTAGTTCTAAGGAGACAATGTGTATAGGCAAAACCTCTTTTTGATTCCTGGGGATTTCATGGACATATCCAAAACTCTTTTAATTTTCCAATCTAATCAGCAGACCTATGATTTCTTGGTGGTCTCCCATCCATGAGCAATCCTGCTTAACTCCAAGCTCCAATCCCAAGACAAAAAAATACAGGATTGTCAGAGCGATTAGAATATTCTGTCAGGTTTTTTTTCTTATTGTGAGCCTGCTTAGTTTTTCAAGTAGGCCCTGCTTTAAGAAAAGGAGTGATAAAGAAGGATTTTTAAGTCCCAAAGAGTCTAGTGGGAATTCACAGGAATTCACACCTTTCCTGATTGATTAAACCCAGCTCAAGTTTTCTTACCTAAGTTAAACATTGATTCTGGTTGTGAATTACTAATAAACATATCTTCCATGAATCAGTCTAATCTCATTTTATATTCTGCATTTTAGAGCGTATCATAATACCCGTGGCAGTGTTTAACGAAGAGTTTTATTATGAGTTTTATTATTTTTCTAACATCCTATTTTGGTTGCATTTAATCTCCTGCCACATGGCTTCTTGCATAACCATGAGATTTCAAATTACGAGGGGTTACAAAATCTATAATTTGCATACATATTCAGGGGAATCCGACTCTAACGTGAACAAAACCCCCAACTCACTTTTTTAAATCTCACAGCAATTCAAAATTGCTAAAGAAGGCACATGTCCATTTACCTAGGGATGTTCTTTCTTCTGAACTCTGAAAAAATGTCTTGTTTTTCTCTCCCAGCCAAGAGACATCACTTTGGGGTAACAGTGGACTTTCTGCAGATGACAAAAAAGCAATACAGATATATGAGTGAATTGGTAGACAAGTATTTCAGTCCTTAAGAAGAAGAATCTGTTGACCTCACCTGTCCTGTTAATCTAAGCTCAGAATGGCCATTGAGTAATGCCTATGATAGCAAGAGCACTTAGACTTATATACCGCTTCATAGTGCTTGTTACAGCCCTCTCTAAGCAGTTTACAAAGTCAGCATATTGCTCCCAACAATCTGGGTCCTCATTTTACCCACCTCGGAAGGATAGAAGGCAGAGTCAACCTTGAGCGGGTCAGGAATCGAACTGCCAAACTGCAGCTAGCAGTCAGCTGAAGTAGTCTGCAGTGCTGCACTCTAACCACTGCGCCACCTTGGCTATGAGCTACGGACACAAATACCGTTAATGATTAGTGGAAACTAATCAAGGAGAGAAGCAACTTAGAACTAAGGAGAAATTTCCTGACAGAACAATTAATCAGTGGAACAACTTGCCTGCGGAAGTTGTGGATGCTCCAACACTGGAAGTTTTTAAGAAGATGTTGGATAACCATTTGTCTGAAGTGGTGTAGGATTTCCTCCCTAAACAGGGGGTTGGACTAGAAAACCTCCAAGGTCCCTTCCAACTCTGTTTCTATTCTATTCTATTCTATTCTATTCTATTCTATTCTATTCTATTCTATTCTATTCTATTCTATTCTATTCTATTCTATTCTATTCTATTAATACAATACAATACAATACAATACAATACAATACAATACAATACAATACAATACAATACAATACAATACATCACATCACATCACATCACATCACATCACATCACATCACATCACATCACATCACATCACATCACATCTATGGAAATTCTCAGTCATCCAGGTCATGGTTGTCCCAAAGGTGCTTTTTTTCAAGAGGCAGCTGGTTTTTTCTTTGAAGAAGTTTCGCTTCTCATCCAAGAAGCTTCTTCAACTCTGACTGGATGGTGGGGAATGGAATTCAGTCAGAGCTGAAGAAGCTTCTGGAATGAGAAGTGAAAATCTTTAAAAAAAAAAAGAAAGTCCAGATGCCTCTTGAAAAAACACCTTTGGGACTGTCATTAATGATACTGTCTCTTAGGAAACCTGTAGCAGCAGGCAACTGACTTTGCCAAAGAGCTAGACTAGATGTCCTTTTTAGTTCCCACACAGTATCTCTATAATGGTTTGCTTGGAGGACTTGTGTATTTATTCCTTGAAGTCCCAGGGTTTCTCTCATGAGAAATGGATTCATTTTCTCTCAAAGATGGCCTTGAGGCTGACACCCCCGCTCTCCAGTTTATTCCACGTTAGCTTCTTACAACCAGCCCTCACACTTATGTCCATCGCAGCATTCCCACAGTCACGTGATCAAAATCCAATCGCTTGACAACCAGTATGGATCTAGGATGGTTGCAGAGTCTGGGGATCACATGATCACCATTTGTGATCCCACACACCCACTTTTACAGTCTGCTTCGGTTGGGAGGAGATTTCAAAGTATTTCTGTCAGGACTAACAGATTCTGTAACAGCTTTGTTCCCTATGCCCTCCGTCTGATAAACTCACAAGATTCGTTTTGCTTGCATGTACAAGTGTACATCCAAATTTCATTTTAATGTATGCCGATTAGGGTACATTTAAAGTGACAATAAAGTTAATCTTAAATCTGAGTCTTGTGACCTTTCCAGCTAGCTTCCAACAAGTAAAGTCAATGTGGTTAAGCCAGATTTGCTTAATAACCACAATTCACTTATAATATACTGCTCAAAAAAATAAAGGGAACACAAGCAGAAGACATCCGAGATCTGAATGAATGAAATAGCCTTATTAAATACTTTGTTCTTTACATACAGTATTTTATAACACTGCTCAAACAACTAAAGGGAACACAAAACTACTGTATGTAATGAACAAAGTATTTAATAAGGCTATTTCATTCATTCAGGTCTTGGATGTCTTCTGCTTGTGTTCCCTTTATTTTTTTGAGCAGTGTATAATATAATAATAGAGTTGGAAGGGACATTGGAGGTCTTCTAGTCCAACCCCCTGCTTAGGCAAGAAATCCTATACCATTTCAAGCAAATGGTTATCCAACATCTTCTTAAAAACTTCCAGTGTTGGAGCATTCACAACTTCTGGTGGCAAGCTGTTCCACTGGTTAATTGTTCTCATCCTCAGGAAATGTCTCCTTAGTTCTAAGTTGCTTCTCTCCTTGATTAGTTTCCACCCATTGCTTCTTGCTCTACCCGCAGGTGCTTTGGAGAATAGCTTGACTCCCTCTTCTTTGTGGCAGCCCCCGAGATATTAAATTAAATTAATTAATTAAGATACTTACCGGTAATTGCAGTGATTTATTTTAACAACCGTAGCAAATAAAAAAGGGGTCGTTAATTCACTTAACAACTGGTTTGCTTACTTGCTAGTCCGATTGAGGTCATAAATGGAGGGAAACCTGTAAAAGGGAGCCTTTCTGCAAGTTTGCTTTGGGGATGGGGAAAGCAAATGAGGTCACAGAAGAATTGCAAACGCTGCACCTCCTGAATGCTGAGCCTGGGTGCAAATTAAATAGGCACCGTGGGGAACCCAGAGAAGAATCTTGGAGTCTTAGTGGAGAACCAATTAAATATAAACCAGCAGTGTGCAGCAACAGTCAAAAAAGCCAATGCAATCCTAAACTGCATTAACAGAGGGATACAATGAAGATCAAGGGAGATACTAACACCACTCTATAAAGCCCTAGTAAGACCACACCTTACTGCAGAGAATACTGCATTCAGTTTTGGTCACCACACTATAAAAAAGATGTTGAGACTCTAGAGTGCAGAGAAGAGCAACCAGGATGATCAGGGGACTGGAGGCTAAAACATATTTGAACGGTTGCAGGAACTGGGCATGGCTAGCCTAGTGAAGAGAAGGACCAGGGGAGACAGGATAGCAGTCTTCCAATATTTGAGGGGCTGCCACAGAGAGGAGGGGGGTCAAGCTATTTTCCAAAGCACCTGAAGGCCAGACAAGGAATAATGGATGGAAACTGAACAGAGAGATTCAGCCTGAAAATAAGGAGAAATTTTCTGACAGAACAATCGACCAATGGAACAGCTTTTGCCTTCAGAAGTTGTGGGAGCTTCATCGCTGGAAGCTTTCAAGAAGAGATTGGACTGTCATCTGTCAGAAATGGTGTAGGGTCTCCTGCTTGGGTGGGGGGTTGGACTAGATGACCTACAAAGTCCCTTCCAACTCTGTTAATCTGTCAAGGCCCAGCTACTAAAAAATATCAAGAAGCTGAATCAGATCACAGAATCATAGAATCATGGAGTTAGAAGAGACCACAGGATCATTTGTCCGGTGCTTTGCAATGTCCAGAAAACCAGATAAACCATCCTCCACAGGTGGCTGTTCATCTGGTCCTTAAAATATTTCAAAGCAATAGAACACAAACTCTGTAAGATTTGTACACGTCCTATTGCCAGGAAGTTTTCCTTTATATTTCGAAGCGTTCTTGGGAGCTGCAACCTATGACCATTATTGCCGGTCCTTGTTGGAAAACAGAGGCAGTTGATGTTCAGATGAAAGCATCTCCTTGGACAGACGGCTGTCTGAATTTCTCTCCTCCACTATCTTTGTTTTCCCAGGATCCTGGTGATTGTTGTGGTCTGCCAGCAGCCTGCGGAGCTGGCAGCAGAGTCAGACAGTGAGGAGGCTGGGGAGGAACATGGGCCAGTCCTGGAGTCTGGGGAAAGCTGGGATGAGGGCTCTGCATCGGAGGCAGAGATGGGGCCAGGGCCATCTGGGAGTTATGTGCGGACTCCGGAGCCTCCAGAGTCGGACATCAAAGAGGCAGAGGAACAGGGAGCCTGTTCCCAGTGTGCACATGTGCAGAGCTGCCAGAAGGCAAGAACAGTTAAAACAAAAGGGACGACTCAGGAGTAAGGGTTGGAGATGATTGGCCCCTCCCATAAGACATAAAGGAAGAGCAAAGGCACGTGGGCACTTTGCAGGAAGCAACGTTGTGGATGGTGTCGGTTTGTACTTTGAAGCTCCGTTTTTGACTCTGTGTTTCTGTGTGGCCTTGCTAAGATAATTACCAATTAGATCTTTGGCAGCGTGTCAAAGAAGATAAAGGTGGGTGTTTACCAGCCTTATCCGAAGTACTGTGGCAGACTTCTGTTGGACTATTTATAAACTCTTGGTGATTCAGCACGTGCTGTGAATGAAAGGAATTCAGCCGCTAAAATAAAAAAAAGGGTTTTGGGGACTAATTATGTGCTTTTTACGATATCAGGAAGCCTAGGTCAGAACAGTGATTTTCAGGAAAAGAGAAGTTCTCCGGCTTTCTTACGGGAGAGAAGGAATCACAGAGTGATAACGACCCTCCATAGATCGGAGAACTGGGATCCTCTTTACCTAACACAGCATCCTCCTTACCTAACAAAGTGGCCTGTCCATCACTGCCTTCCAGTGTTGATTCGACATAGAGGGGTCTCTGTCCGGGCTCAGCCGGAGTCCAGGAGTAAACAGCCTGGACTTCCTCCAAGATGTCCTATGAGATCCATAAAAAAGAAACAAGTCACAGATGGCATTAAATAGTACAATCTGATCCTTTTCCATGCTTGGTACTTGGAACTCCACCAAACTAGAAACTAGAAAGGAAGTGTTTGCTGAACCCTAGAGATCTTCTTTGGAAGATCAGGTGAAATTCTGCAAAAGCTTAGTTCATGGATCTACATGTATTAAGGCTGTTGCTGTTTCAGGGAAACACATAGCTCCTTTAAAGGGTTGTGTATCCCGTATTTTTCCATGTATAAGACACTCCCCCCCCCATGTATAGAATGCTCTCCCCCAACTTTTCTTACCCCAAATTCAGAAATCAATATTTTAAATATGAAATAGAAGGCATTTATTTTGCAGAGTAAGTCATTCGCTTACCGGTACCGGCATTTATTTATTTTTTTGTTTTCTGACATTTTTATGGGTTCGGAATGCTCAAACATTACTGCTCCCTGTTGCATTTGGCTACACACTCTCCACAGCATCAGCTGCAGTGGTGGAATTCAAATTTTTTTACTACCAGTTCTGTGGGCGTGGCTAGGTGGGTGTGGAGTGGCTTGGTGGGCGTGGTAGCGGAAGGATACTGCAAAATCTCCATTCCCACCCCACTCCAGGCGAAGGATACTGCAAAATCCCCATAGAAGTGCTGGTCTTCCGTTTTCCTGCGTGAGCATGCGCACCAACCAGCTGATCATCACGTGCGCATGCTCGCCAGAAACCCAGAAGAGTAGCTGGCTGAAACCGGAAGTTCAGTAGCTGAAACCAGAAGTTCATTTTCAGTCACGCGCATGCACTCTGGACAGCTCCTCTTCCGGGTTGTGGCCCAGACGAGCGCACATGCTCCCTTTTTGGCACTCGGTGCCAAAAAATGTTCACCATCACTGGTCTATGGTCATTAAGCAAATCACCTATGGTTATTAAGTGCGATGTGAACGTGACTTGCGACTTCCTCTTGGCTTCCCCACTAACTTTGCTTGTGGGAACCCAACAGAGAAGATTATAAATGTCAGTCATCTGACTGTGGGATACCGTGAGCATTGTAAATAAGCGCTGGTTGCCAAGTGCCAGAATTGAGATCACATGACCATGGGAACACTACAAAAGCTACACCGATTGTAAGATTCCTTATTCAGCGTTGCTGTAGCTTTGGAAGTCTCTGAGTGAGTGGTCAGTAAGGGAGGATTAGCTGTGCAAACAACCCTTTGGGATTTTATGGACCATCAGTCTGGATGTCTATGGAGATTCTCAGTCATCCAAGTCATGGTTGTCCCAAAGGTGTTTTTTTTTCCAAAAGGCAACTGGGGTTTCTTGTTTTTCCTTGAAGATGTTTCACTACTTATCCAAGAAGCTTCTTCAGTTCTGACAGGATGAATGAGAAGTGAAACGTCTTCAAGGAAAAACAAGAAAATCTAGTTGCCTTCAGAAAAAGCAGGATCGGAATTTGGCACCCTCCAGATGTGGGAACTCAGCTGCCATCATCCAGACTCCCTCCTGACTCCCTCCCTCCCTCTCTCTCTCTCCAATTTATATGGTTGCCCAGCTTTCTCTGGGTGGCAAAAGATAAAAACATTAAATCAATTACATCAAATTCACTGAGGCTCAGTAAAATCAGAATGCCATTTATCACATCATAAATCAGGGTGGATTTGATTTAAATCCAGTTGATTTAAATCATGATTTAAATCACTAGTAAAAAGGCTTGATTTAAATCAACTCGATTTAAATCATAATTTTTAAAGAGCAACTGTCATCTCTGCTCCTCCTTTGACCCACTGTTGACTCACCGATAGTCCCAGTGTTGCAGAATACACAGCCTCATGCTACATAACTAAGCTCCATTTCATGCTGAATAAACTAAATTATTTATGTATCTTAAATAGAAAACTGTCTTACAATAGATTTTTACCCCAAAAGTTTTTTATTAAAATAAATTCGATAAAAATCAAAAAAATCCGATTTAAATAAAAAAAATCTGATTTTTTTGATTTTTTTAAAAAAATCATTGATTTTTATCCACCCTGTCATAAACCCATATCAGATCCCCAATACTAGCATTCCTAACTCCAGTATTTGGGAGCAAAAGCCAGAATGTCCTGGCCAGGAGTCAAGGATGACGGGAGAAATAATCCAACACGTCAGAAAAGACCACAAGTTGTCCATGTTTATTACAGACTTGAAGGCCCTGCAGTCAGAATCTAAATTCACAGTGGTTCCAAATTACAAGTAATCCTTGTTTACCCACTGTCTTCTTTAGCGACTGTTTGCAGTTGCAACAGTGTCTAAATTTTTTTTTTATGACCAATCCTTGCACGGATCGCCTTCACAGGTCTATCAAAGAAAGGAAAGCTAAAATCGGATTGCAATCTCACTTGTGGTTTCATTTAGTGACGGCTTCACTTAACAACCAAGTCTCCAGTTGGTAAATGGGGACTATCTTTCCATCTGCATTTGATGCTGATGAAAAGATGGCTTGGTTCAAGACTTTCAATGGCTATGTTTTTAAATATACCAATACATAAACACCGCCACTTGGTTTGTACTACTACTGAGTCAGTGGTGAAATGTAAAATTTGTGACTACTTTGTTACTACTACAAATGTAAAATTTGTTCTGTTGGCATGGCTTGGTGGGGGAGTGGGTAATATGACTGAGTGGATGTGGTCAACTTTTTTTTTACTTTTAAAACCATTTTTTCTACAACCTCTTCTGCTGAAGAGGTTGTAAAAAAATGCTTTTAAAGCCTCTGATGATCCCAGCTGACTTGCCTGATGGCAGAGGCTTTTTTTTCCTTTTAAAAACATTTTTTCTATAACCTCTTCTGCTGATGAGGTTGTAGAAAAAATGCTTTTAAAAGCCTCTGATGATCCCAGCTGAGCCACGCGATCATCAGAGGCTTTTTTTTTTTTACTTTTAAAAGCATTTTTTCGGCCAAAGAAGTTGTAGAAAAAATGCTTTTAAATTTTTTTAAAAAGCCTTTGATGATTGCGCGGCTCAGCTGAGCAATGGGGGGGGGCAGGGATTTTTGCTACCGGTTCTCCAAACCACCCGCCTCCATCGCTACCAGATTGGGCGATCCGGTCCGAACCGGGAGCATTTCACCCCTGTACTGAGTGCATTAATAGAAAATGCAAAATCCGAACTCTTGTCCTGCTTCAAAGCCGAAGCATCTCTTTGCAGGCCCCACAGTTTTATGGAAGAGCATAGCCCACAGTTTTAACTCACCTGCTTTTCCTTCCTTGAAGCCTCTTGCTGCCTCAAGAGGAAATCCTCCACCAGGGCCACGGCCTCGGCACAGGTCTCCATGCCGCATTCACACACCCAGCTCTGCATTTCCGGGGGAAGGATAGCCAGAAATTGTTCCAAGACCAGCAATTCCACAATCTGCTCTTTGCTGTTCTTCTCGGTCTTCAGCCACTGGCGGCAGAGGTCCCGTAGCTGGGCATAGACGGCCCTTGGCCCGTCGGCCTGCCAGTAGCCAAACTGCCGGAAGCGCCGGCGAATCTTCTCTCTGCTCAGAGCATCCCCTCGCAAGATGGCCGTCTTCACTTTCCCATAATCCTCTCGGTCTTCAGCTTCCAGCTTATCGAAGGCCTGCCTGGCTTCTCCATTGAGGGCGGGCAAAAGCCAGGTTACCCATTGCTCCCTGGGCCAGTGACAGGCTTTGGCCACTTGCTCAAAGGAGCCCAGGAAGGTCTTGGCGTCTTCCCACAAGGAAGGGTCCTCTGGGAAATGGGTCATTCCCCAGCCCGAGTGAGAGGACTCCATTGTCCTCAACAATGTCTTCCATTGGACTTCCCAGTGCTGGGTTAGATCCTCTTCTGATTCTCCCTTCACCTGAGGTAGGATGGCCTGTCCAAATGATCTTCCTGTATCTCCATCCAGAGATTTGCCTCGTCCTCTGAAGTCCACTCTGGTCTTGCAATCTACAATGACTCCGTGAAGGATTTCTCCGGCTGGTTTGGACGGCTCTCCTGGCAGACAACTAAGAGTTCCTTCTTCTTCCATTTTCATCCTTGAAGATCTTCATCAAGATGGCGGCACACAGCAGAACATTCAGAGACAAAGGACAACAACCTGGGAGAGACACGAGGAGGAGTCCCAAAAAAATTTGGCACAACGATTAAAAATAAAAGTTTGCATTTTGTTGGCAAAATTATAAAGCTGTATTATTAAATTTACAAAGCCTATTAAAAGAACTATGCATAGTTATTCAGAGAACCCCCAACTCCTCCTTGCTTCAAACATGAAATTAGGTATCACACGTATAAATTGAAAAGTGGCTATGATGAAAATTAATGTGCTTATTTATAATTTTGCAAAGGCACCGCTTCTTATCACCTGGTACCGGGCTGGATATATCTGCAAAGACAGGAAGAAACAGGTTTTGCTGTCCAGATACAGCTCAACCTTGGAAATTTAAAGAAGTCTGGCTTTCAACTCCCAGAATTCCCCAGCCATTCTGCACATGCATGTCGATTGAGGAATTCTGGGAGTTGAAGTCCACCCAGCTTAAACTTTCCAAGCTTGAGAAACACCGGCCTCAAACAGTTTCCAGCTAAGCCCCGAAGCTTGTGAAATTTACACAGTGAGCAGGACAAAGAAAATGGATGCCTTTGCATGATGGATGTGGAGAGGATTAGGACCAGCACCACGGATTGCAAGAACAGCCCATCAATCTAGTTTCAAAGGAAGCAGGGAATCATATATTTTGGGCATGTCAATCAACCAGGGGTGAAATCCAGAAGGTTCTGGAGAACCGGTAGCGGAAATTTTGACTAGTTCAGAGAACTGGCAAATACCATCTCTGGCTGGCCCCAGAGTGGGGTGTGAATGGAGATTTTGCAGTATCCTTCCCCTGTCCACCAAGCCACACCACACCCACCAAGCCACGCCCACAGAACCGGTAGTAAAATAATTTGGATTTCACCACTGGACCAAACTCCAACCAACCCACCCAATTTTGGCCATAGTTGATTGAGGGTGGAAGGAGAGGAAGCCATGGTGTGGACAACTGGAAACGGGATCCAAGAAAATACGGACTCCCTTCGGAAGAGCCACAAGTGATTTCCACAGGCAGTTAAGGTGACCTGCGCCCGATCCTAACTTGATAGCCCTGCAGCTTGGAAACGCTGCAAAGCCCCACAGGATCCAGTGCCTAAATATCTATCTATCTATCTATCTATCTATCTATCTATCTATCTATCTAATCTATCTATCTACCTACCTACCTATCTATCTATCTACCCACGCATCCACCCACCCACCCACCCATCCTTATCATCTATCTATCCATCCATTTCTATCATCTATCTATCATCTATCCATCCATCCATCCATCCATCCATCCCTATCATCTATCTATCATCCATCCATCCATCCATCCATCCATCCATCCATCCATATCTATCTATCTATCTATCTATCTATCTATCTATCTATCTATCTATCTATCTATCTATCTATCATCTATCTATCCATCCATCTCTATTATCTATCTATCATCTATCATCCATCCATATCTATCTATCTGTCATCTATCTACCTACCTACCTACCTACCCACCCACCCATCCATCTATCCATCCCTATCATCTATCTCTATCATCTATCCATCCATCCATCCATCCATCCATCCATCCATCCATCCATCCATCCATATCTATCTATCATCTATCTATCTATCTATCTATCTATCTATCTATCTATCTATCTATCTATCTATCTATCTATCTATCTATCTATCTATCTACTACCTATCTACCTACCTACCTACCCACCCATCCATCTATCCATCCCTATCATCTATCTATCTATCATCTATCCATCCATCCATCCATCCATCCATCCATCCATCTCATCTATCATCTATCTACCTACCTACCTACCCACCCACCCACCCATCCATCCATCCATCCATCCATCCATCTCATCTATCTATCATCTATCTACCTACCTACCTACCCACCCATCCATCCATCTATCCATCCCTATCATCTATCTATCTATCTATCTATCTATCTATCTATCTATCTATCTATCTATCATCTATCTATCTATCTATCTATCTATCTATCTATCTATCTATCTATCTCATAAATTGGGTGGGTTGGTTTGTGTTTGGTTTGACATCTGCTTAAAGCACACGCCCAAAACATTTGACTCCCTGCTTCCTTTGAACTAAGACCGATGGGCTGTTTTTGCAAACCGTGGTGCTTGTCCTAATCATCTCCAAATCCATCATGCATGCATGCGTGCGTATGTGTATACACACACACACACAATTAATTTGCACACCACTTTTCCAGGCCAGGGACCTGTGCCCGCCTTCCAGAGGGCACATCTGCCCCAGCTTTCCCCAACCAGGCGCCCTCGGGATGAGCTGGGTCGCGATCGTAACCCGCCGCGCTTTGGCTGGGCAGAACCGATCCAGCCTGGAGCAGAAGCGCAGCGAAGATCCAATGTTGCAAAGGGGGGGGGAGAAAGGGGGCTTTTTCCCGGAGCAAACGGCCCACCGGGATCCCAGCCAGTGGGGGGGGGGGGAGGGAAGGAGGGGGGTGAGGAATCCCCGCTCCTAGCCCCGCTTCCCCTGGGCTGCGCCACTCACTTTTTCCCCCCATGCACGGCGACCTCAACCCCCTTTTTTTTTCCCCCACCAGTCCGGCTGCAAAAGACTCCCGGCAAACCCGGCAAACCCTCCGCTTTGCTCGGCCTTTCTAGGACGCGGGACTCCCCGCCTCTCTGGATTTAACCCCTTGGAGCCCCGCTGAAACAGCCAAGGTCGATCCCACCTGTTGAATTCAATTATTATTGTTGTTGTTGTTGTTGTTGTTGTTGTTGTTGTTGTTGTTGTTGTTGTTATTATTATTATTATTGTTGTTGTTGTTGTTTTTATTATTATTATTATTGTTGTTGTTGTTGTTGTTATTATTATTATTATTATTATTGTTGTTGTTGTTGTTGTTGTTGTTGTTGTTGTTGTTATTTTAATGCTTGCCCAGTTTAAAAGGGCTGTGTGTGAGACTTTGGCAACCCTTTTTGCACGGTCAGGAAGCTTCACCTGGATTAAGATAAATTCCTTGGGTGTCCAATCACACTTGGCCAATAAAGAATAAAGGATTCTATTCTATAGTAGGAAGTTAGCACCCACCCCTTTTTTAGAAGAATTAAATATTTTAGGAAATATTAAAAAGGCAGAATATTATGTTTCCCTGGCTGAGAAATGGAGAAGCATGTTTTAAAGACAAAGCAGCTCCCATCTTCCTGCCTCCCCCCATTTTATTATTATTATTATTATTATTATTATTATTATTATTATTATTATTATTATTATTATTTTATTAAATTTATATCCCGCCCTTCGCCCCGAAGGGACTCAGGGCGGTGAACAGCCGAGAATTAAAATAACATACAATATAAAAGTTAAGATAATTAAAAATAAATTAAATTAAACGGCCTCCCAATTTAAAACCCCTAGCTATAGAATTAAAAAACTAACCCATAAAACCTATTCAGGCCAGGCCGGCTTGCTGAAATAAAAACGCCTTCAGGGCCTTACGGAAAGTGCGGAGATCCGGAATCAGCCGTATTTTTGTCAATGGGCCAGAGGCAGAAACCCAATCCTTTGTCAAAGGACAATCATCTGCAACATAATAGGACCCATCTAGCAACAGAAACTAATACAATAGGACCCACCTAGCAACAGAAACTCACCACATTTATTTTTATTTTATTTTTTTATTTTATTTTATTTAATTATGATTTATATGCCGCCCTTCTCCGGAGACTCAGGGGGGCTTACAATGCGTTAAGCAATAGCCTTCATACTTTTGTATATTTATACAAAGTCAGCTTATTGCCCCCACAATCCGGGTCCTCATTTTACCTACCTTAGAAAGGATGGAAGGCTGAGTCAACCTTGAGCCTGGTGAGAATTGAACTCGCAGTAATTGCAGGCAGCTGATGTTAATAACAGTGCTTTGATCTGCTGCGCTACCAGAGCTCCTGGGTCTGCACATGGCACCTGGGAAGATTACATCAGCCAGCAAAGCTACCTAAGACCCCCACCCCTTGAGAGTCTGACAACCAATCAGGATACTCTTTCAGGGCCCCAGGAAGTTCAAAGTCAGAGAGGGCATAAAACCCGGGGACTCGCAGCATCTCCCCACTTTTCTGTTCAGGAACTCAAACCATGTGATCCTATCCACCATTAAACCATCTTTCCAAGCAGTCTCCATGTTTCCCGTGTCTTTTTCCCCACTTGGAGCTGAACCCAGAAGGATATTTCTTCTAACACTGGGAAGGATCCATTGGTTCTCGATTGGCAGCAGGGAAGGGTCGACACAAGTCCTTTACCCACTTGTGTTCCTAAATCCTAAAGAGCTCTGGTGGCTCAGCAGACTAATTAACATCCACTTACATCTGCTGCCTGCAATTACTGCAAGTTCAAATCTCACCAGGCTCAAGGTTGACTCAGCCTTCCATCCTTTCTAAGGTAGGTGAAATGAGGACCCAGATTGTGGGGGCAATAAACTGACTTTGTATAAATATACAAAAGTATGAAGGCTATTGCTTAACGCATTGTAAGCCCCCCTGAGTCTCCGGAGAAGGGCGGCATATAAATCAAATTAAAAAAAAATCAAAGCAGGTTAAAACACCTGGCCCACTTTAGCATTTCCCCCCCAAACCTTTGCAAAGTGGACCTGATCACATACAGAAGTTGAAAAGCTTCTGAGGTGGGAAATTAATTCTTAAGGAAAGAAAGGAATGGGAAATCCGAAGCGGATTTGAGGACAAGGTGATTTACCACCACAGTTGAGCCCAAAATGGATGTTGCTACGTGAGAAATTTGTTAAGCGAGTTTTGCCTCATTTTACGACTTTTCTTGCCACAGTCGTCAAATGAATCCCTGCAGTTGTTAAATGAGTCACATGGTTGTTAAGTGAATCTGGCTTCCCCGTTGACTTTGCTGGTCAGGTTACAAATGTAGATCACATGACCCCAGGGACACTGCAACGATCGTAAGTATGAAACGGTTGCCAAGCATCTGACTTTTGATCATGTGATTGAAAGAGCCTTGGTGGCGCAGCGGACTAAAGTGCTGTTAAGTAACACTTAGCTGCCAGCTGCCTGCAATTACTGCAAGATCTCACCAGGCTCAAGGTTGACTCAGCCTTCCATCCTTCCGAGGTAGGTAAAATGAGGACCCGGATTGTGGGGGCAATAAGATGACTTTGTATAAAAAAGAACATCGCTTGGGGGGGCCCCGAAAGCCCTACTAAGCAGATATATACAAAAGTATGAAGGCTATTGCTTAACGCATTGTAAGCCGCCCTGAGTCTCCGGAGAAGGGCAGCATATAAATCGAACCAATAAATAAATAAATAAATAAATGTGATCATGGGGATGCTTTGTACCTGTGAAAAACAGTCATAAATCACTTTTTTCAGTGCAACTTCGGCCACTAAATGAACTGTTGTAAATCAAGGATTACCTGTATAGCTCAGCCCCTTATAGGCCAGTCCCAAAGATGCTTTTTCCAAAAGGCAACTTGGATTTCGTTTTTTTTTTCTTGAAAATGTTTTGCTGAAGAAGCTTCTTGGATGAGAAGTGAAAGGTTTTCAACAAAAAAAGTCCAGTTGCCTTTTGGAAAAAGCACCTTTGGGACGCCCACTGCCTGGATGACTGAGAATCTCCATATAGGCCCGTGGTGGCAAACCTATGGCACATGTGCCACAGGTGGCACACAGTGCCCTCTCTGTGGGCACACGAGCCATCGCCCCAGTTCAGCTGTGCCGTGCATGTGTGCGTGCCTCCAGCAGGCCAGCTGGTTGTCGGGTCTATGCCACACATGCAAGGGGGGGCGTGCGGGGAGGGGGTCAGCTGTGTGTGTGTGGGGCACATGCATTGCATCTTGGGGGTTTGGGTGCGTGCGCGCACTTTGGCCACTTGGTCTGGAAAAGATTAGCCATCACTGATATAGGCCAGTGGTGGGTTCCTCCTGGTTCAGGCTGGTTCGGCCGAGCCGGTAGCGGTGACGATATGACATCACCGAACCGGTTCTGCCCCCCCTGCCCGCCCACGTTATTCTTACCTTTTATTTGGCCCCACCCCCAATTTATTGCTGCCTCCTGAGTCCCAGCTGATGGGCTATAAGGAAAAAAACTGTTTAAACTCTTGCTGCGGGGCTTAAAGGGCCGCCCTACAGCTGATCAGTGGTTTGGTGGTAGACCAGTGCCTCCAAAAACAAATGAGTAGACTGATGCCTGCAAAAATAAATGGGTAGACCAGTGCCTGCAAAAATACATGAGTAGACCGGTACCTGCAAAAATAAATGGGTAGATCAGTGCCTGCAAAAATACACGAGTAGACCGGTACCTGCAAAAATAAATGGGTAGACCAGTGCCTTCAAAAATATATGAGTAGACCGGTACCTGCAAAAATAAATGAGTAGACCAGTGCCTGCAAAAATAAATGGGTAGACCAGTGCCTGCAAAAATACATAAGTAGACCAGTACCTGCAAAAATAAACTGGTAGACCAGTGCCTGCAAAAATAAATGGGTAGACCAGTGCCTGCAAAAATACATGAGTAGACCAGTACCTGCAAAAATAAATGGGTAGACCAGTGCCTGCAAAAATACATAAGTAGACCAGTACCTGCAAAAATAAACTGGTAGACCAGTGCCTGCAAAAATAAATGGGTAGACCAGTGCCTGCAAAAATACATGAGTAGACCAGTACCTGCAAAAATAAATGGGTAGACCAGTGCCTGCAAAAATACATGAGTAGACCAGTACAGCTCTGCAAGCAGTTAAAAGCCTGGTAGACCAGTACCTCTGCTAAATCCTAAAGAATTGTCACATGATCATCAAGCCATGCCCACAAAATAAGCCACCCCCACAGAACCGGTAGTAAAAATTTTAGAACCCACCCCTGATATAGGCCATTGTTTCTCTTCTTGGTAACTTTAAGAGGGGTGGACATCACTCCCAGAATTCCCCAGTCAGCCAAGCTAGCTGGGGAATTCTAGGAACGGAAGTCCATGTCTTTAAAAGTTGCCAAGTTTGAGAAAATATGACTTTGCTACCTTTATCCTGAATCCGACAGTGGTAAAATACATCGCTCTCATACCCTGTTTCCGCCGGAGCAGTGCTTCCCAGGCACGGCTAGGGAATTCTGAAAGTGGAAGTCCACGTGTTTTAAAGTCCACAGGTTGTCAAGGTTAAGAAACGCTGCTCTAGAGGAATACCGTTTCTTCTAGAGTTACCAAAGGGCAAGAGTTGCCGAGTTAGAGAGCCTTCTTTTTCAAGGAGTTTAAAAAAATGGACCAAATGAAAAATTAGGAACTTGGTAGCTGAATCTGGCAGAGCCTGATGTTCATTTCTCATTTTAAATTCTGGATCGATTTTTCAAAAGCCAGTAGTAGAGCAACCTGTTGGAAGGCAAGTTATGCGTTCCATAAAGTAAATTTTGGCTTCCATGTATGGTGCCAAGTTTTGGCTTTTGACCTGCTATCATCTTACCTAAAATGAGTATATTTTAACTAAAACCGAGCTTTCTATAGTCAGGTTTATTTTTGTTTTTGTTTCCTCTGAAGGAGGGAGTTCCGACAAAATGTTTAGTAGGATAGTAATATGTGTGGGATGGGGGTTTGTGAATAGGTCGTTTATTACCACAGCATGATCTTATAGCAAATAATACAAGTGCAATTTTAGAGGTGGCCTCAACAGAATAGTTTTTAAATCCGTTTCTCAACCTTAGCACCTTTAAGGTATATGAACTTCAACTTTCAAATTCCCGAGGCAGGATGATTAAACCTGCTAAGGTTGAAAAACACAGCTCTAAATCATAGGAAGTAAAGGTTGATCTCATTCAGGATAGGACAGACACAATTCACATTGAATAAAAAAAAATAATTTTTTGCTTCGTCTCATCCACAAAGGGTGAAATTTTGCAAGGTTTGGGCAAGAAAGGCGAGATCTTGGGAATGAGAAAAATTGAAGACTATTTTTTGAATTATTCACTCCAGCCAGGCTACGTTTCATCATCCTAACTCAGAAGTGTTTCATCGTGTGGCACTATCTAGTTGACCATTTAAGATATTAGCACTGTAGTTCAGTGTTCAAACGATTAATTAAAACATACAAAACCATATTGATTTGGTAGTAAAATAAAGACATTAACTGTATTTTTAACTACATTTAATTTCTTTTCTTTTTTTTCAATCACAAGCACTAAATCCAGAAGTGATTTCCAAATGGAAACAAGATGTTTTAATGTCTTTTTTCAACTTTTGTATAGGATATTGTTGCATTGTTTTATTCTCTGTTGTAAGCTGTCCAGAGTCCCTTGGGAGTGGGGCGGCATAGAAATGCGACAAAATAAATAAATAAATAAATATTAAGATTAGACACTGGACCCGGTATGTTTTTTCCCCCCTTAGAATAAATAACAGCAAACAGTTTAACCATCTCTACTTTTCTTTTCTTGCTGTGGGAAATAATATATAGTTCTGTTTATTAATCTTTATAGACTGTCATCATTTATATTAACAAAATTCACTACACTCTCTGAGATACTTTAACCCTAAAGCGGAAAAACCTTTTTTTAACATCCATTTTACGACACTAGAATTTTCATTAAAAATGTTTCTAAAATCAGTAAACTCTAGCACATCTTTTTTTACTTCCTCCTAACATTCATACTTTCAAGTTCACTTTCAATAATATTTTATAAACTTTAAGAATTACTCAAGTATTGTATATGAAAAAAAAAACCCTGAAACCCACTGCATAAACACAAAAGTACCGTATTTTTCGGACTATGAGACGCTACAGACTGTAAGACGCATTCGTTTTAGAGGAGGAAAACAAGAAAAAAAAATCCGCCTCTACCTATCAGCGTCCATCCGGTATTCATCTGGCTAGCATCTTTGCAGCAAACAGCCTTGTCAGCTTCAGCACATTATCGCAGCCCCAGCATGTGGCTCGTCAGGGCTCCGTTCCGTTGTGCCCACCACCAGTGAACTGAGCTGAGCTGTTGTTGCCATGGAACACTGGAGCCTTTGCTGCCAATTGATTGGCAACTGGATTTGACTCCCGGAATACCGCCAATCAGCTGTTCAAGGCAGCGGGGATTGCCACCTGTTCGCCACGGCCCGTTTACCATCGCCACAGCTCATTTGCCATGCCAATCGCCGCAGCCCCTTCACCGCGGCCCCTTCACTGCGGCTGTGATCGGCGGCGAACAGACTGTGGTGAACAAGCCGCGGCAGCGATAGGTGGTGATAGGCAGCAGTGGCGGCAATCTCCGCTGCCTAGAACAGCTGATTGGCCCGCACCAACCTCCTCCCCCCCCACTGCAATATTCACTCTATAAGACGCACAGACATTTACACCCACTTTTTTTTGGAGGGGGGGAAGTGCGTCTTATAGACCAAAAACTACGGTACATTAGAACTTTCTTTCAATTACATATAGCACACTTGTAAAAATCCATCAAACTCTAACTGACTCAATAAATTTTAAGTCACTCCCTCCAGCTTATTTTCATAAATAAAATCTTCTTTGGAATGTCTATCAAGTCTCTTTTTCTCAAGAATTCTCAAAGAATTCTCAACCTTGTTAATAGTCAAGCTATTCTCCAAAGCACCTGAGGGCAGGACAAGAAGCAATGGGTGGAAACTAATCAAGGAGAGAAGCAACTTAGAACTAAGGAGAAATTTCCTGATAGTTGCGCTCCATGGCATAGGGCCAGGATACTTGCGAGACCGCCTGCTGCTACCAATAACCTCCCACCGGCCAATACGCTCGCACAGAGAGAGCCTCCTCAGGGTGCCGTCGGCCAAGCAATGTCGGCTGGCGGCCCCCAGGGGGAGAGCCTTCTTTGTGGGGGCACCCGCCCTGTGGAATGAGCTACCTCCTGAAATACGACTGATCCCGGACCTCCGCACTTTCCGCAAGGCCCTGAAGACTTATTTATTCCAACAAGCCGGCCTAGCTTAAATGGTTTTAATGGGGATTTTTAATAAAAGATTAAAAATCCCCATTAAAACCATTTAAGCTAGATCAGCTTGTTGGAATAAATAAGTCTTCAGGGCCTTGCGAAAATTGGCCTAAAACCAATTTTATTGGTTTTTTGGGTTTTAAATTGGGAATTTTTTTGATTTTGTAGATTTGGGATTTTAAATTGGTAATGCCGCTGATTTAATCTATTTTAGTTTTTTCTTAACTTTTGTACTATATGTGTTTTAATTTCTGGCTGTCCACCGCCCTGAATCCCCCTGGGGAGAAGGGCGGTATATAAGTTTAATTAATTAAATAAATAAATAAATAAATAAATAGTTAGAACAATTAATCAGTGGAACAACTTGCTTCCAGAAGTTGTAAATGCTCCAACACTGGAAGTTTTTAAGAAGATGTTGGAAAACCATTTTTCCGAAGTGGTGTAGGGTTTCCTGCCTAAGCAGAGGGTTGGACTAGAAGACCTCCAAGGTCCCTTCCAACTCTGTTATTATATGAAAGCCTTTTTTTTAGCTAATGCAGATAATAATCCCATAAATTGATTTTAAAAAAAAATGAAAGGCAGTTTGAAAAATAAATTCCAAAATGGCTGCTTTTTCAACAATAAGGTGATTGCAGCCCCACCAAGCTTCCAGCTCTCCGACTATTCCAAACCACAGCTCCGGAAGCTTCTTGCAAACTGCTGCTTTATGGAGGATCTTGTAGGATGATTCTAGGACTCCTCCTAATCCAGGAAAGGTACATAAACAAAAGGAATTCCTGTTTCTTCCTGTTGGTTAAGTTGAAAAAATAACAAACCATAGAGACAAGCTTTCCTGGGCTTCTCATCCATCGGCCATGTTCACAGGATGTCTGATGCCGGCTCTGAATTGGCGCTCATATGTAAAGAGGAAAAATCACTCACTTGAGGCGGCTCTGTAGCCTTTTGATATCTCTCTGCAAGGACAAAAAAAAAACCCAGTGAAAGCTCGAAGGGACCCATCAAAGATCATCCAATCTCTCCTCCTGTATGCAGAAGAGCCCCAGGAGAGGTTTTCACACTTGTTTAAGCCACAACCTTTCCTGGCCGTTCCTATGAACAGTCCCAGGAAGATCTTCCGACTTCACCATCAGATCTGCTCCAAGACAGAGCTGCTGCCTTTGAGATGGATGGAGGGGAAAGGGGAGGAAACAGCAGCTGGGAGAGGAGGAAGATTTGCACTCAAATCCTTTGTAGGAAGTTAGCACCCACCTTTCTCCTAGAAAAATGAAATATTCTAGGAAATATTAAAAAGCCAGAATATTTCCCCTAAAAGAGAAACAGAAATCTTAAGGCAGAAACTCAGCCCCAGCTCCCTGCCCCCCAGCAGATACTTTGGTTATTTACAAGACAAAAGACCCTCACCCTCAGGACATAATAGGATTAGCCCAGGGGTGGGTTCTAATTTTTTTTACTACCGATTCTGTGGGCGTGGCTTATTTTGTGGGCATGGCTTGTGGGGGGGTAATGTGACTCGGTGGGCGTGGCTAACTTTTTTTTTTTTTTTTTTACTTTTAAAAGCATTTTTTCTACAACCTTAAGAGGTTGCAGAAAAAAATGTGTTTAGAAGCCTCTGACGATCAGGCAACTCAGCTGGGATCGCCAGAGGCTTTTAAAGGCATTTTTTTTCCCAGCCGAAGAGGTTGTAGAAAAAATGCTTTTAAAAGCCTCTGAAATCCCAGCTGAGCCGTGCGATCATCAGAGGCTTTTTTTTAACTTTTAAAAGCATTTTTTCAGCCAAAGAGGTTGAAGAAAAAATGCTTTTAAAAGTAAAAAAAAAAAAGTCTCTGATGAGGTGGGCGGGGTGAGTAGCGACCGGGCAGGGGACCAGTTTGGGGGCGTGGCCAGCCAATGTTATTATTGGTTCTCTGAACTACTAAAAAATTTTTGTGAACCGATGCGAACCAGGAGCAACCCACCACTGGATTAGCCCTCTACCCATCTCACCACATGGCACCTGGGAAGATTACATCACCCAGCAAGATTCAACCAAGCCTGGGAGTCTGACAACCAATCAGGATACATTTCTTGCCACAGGAACAGGAAGCAAGTTCAAAGCCCAACAGAGGGTATAAATCTCTCTCCTTCTCTCACCTATGTGCTCCTTTTTGCCCAAGACCTCAAAACCATGTGGTCCTGTCCACCATTAAACCATCTTTCCAATTAGCCTCCATGTTTCCAGTGTCTTTCTCCCCACTTGGAAGAGAACCCAGATGGACATTTCTTCCAACACCTTCTCTGCTACTCTTTGGCCAAAGCCTCTGAAAGGGACAGAACGGTGATGCCTCTTCCCAACTCTGGAGAAGACAGGACTGTCTCAACTTCAGAGTCAGCCGAATGGAGACTGGAGTTCTAGCAAGAGGCCGAGATCTCAGATGCTCCCCAAGAGGGCTGGGAAAACAGAAGGAAGCCCAGAAGCCCAGCAGTCTCCCCTGCTCAAAGGGGGAGACTTGGAAGGAATCCCCCCATCTTCTTTCACCCAGAAAAGGATACTTACTGAAAAACCAGATCCCAGCAATCGCACACATCAGGACAAGACCAGCCACAATGCAGCCGATGATGAGCCCCAATTTGGATTCTGGAATAGAATTGGAAGAAAGAGCAGATAATTGAAGGAGAACTCCAAACAATCGTCCCAATTAGGGGGCAACCTAAGCCAGCCAATGGACTGGAAATCCCACAATTTAAAAAGGGCTCCTTTTCATGTTCCTCTAAAGGAGGGGTCTCCAACCTTGACAATTTTAAGCTTGGCGGACTTCAACTCCCAGAATTCCCCAGCCAGCAAAGCTTTGCTGGCTGGGGAATTCTGGGAGTTGAAGTCCGCCAAGCTTAAAATTGCCAAGGTTGGAGACCCCTGCTCTAAAGGTAGTAAGAAGACATCTTACTGACTATTGTTAAGAGGACGTGTCCTCATGACGCTGCCTTCTTCTCACACCTGCCCAGCATGAAAGATAGCCAACATTCATCTTGACCCCAGGGCAGTGATGGCGAACCTTTTTGGCACAGAGTGTCATGCGGAAATGTCGCACGCACACACGCTCGTCAGAATCACACTCTGGAAAAGCTAAACTTCTGGGTTCTAGCGAGCATGCGCACCCAACTATCAGCTGGCTGGCGCACATATGTAGGCCGATTTTTGCCAGTCCCACGCGTGTGAAGGGACTGCGCTCTGGAAAAGCTGAACTTCCGGGTTCTGGCACGCATGCGCGCCCGACAATCAGCTGGCTGGCGCGCATGTGCAGACCATTTTTCAGCACTGCCATGTGTGTAAAGGACAGTTGTTGTCGCGTATACATGCGCGCCAGAAACCCGTAAAACAGGCAAGGCCGCAGGTGCCGTGAGGGTGAAATGACTTCGTGTGCCAGTTTGGGCATGCGCGCCATAGGTTCGCCATCACAGCCCCAAAATTTCCCTCCCAGCGGCCTCTCACCCTTCAGGGCCACGTCCAGAGGCTCCTTCAGGCCGTCGTGCTCCACGTGGCACCGATAACGGCCCCTCTCTTTGGGGTCGATCTGGATGCTGAGCCAGTAGTGGAAGGTCCCATCCGCGTTGGGGGCCACAGACCCTTGGAGGGTATCCTGCAGCCAGACCTCCCCATCTCTCCTCCAGGTGGCATCAATCTCCCTGGGGTAGAAGCCATCCACACGGCAGACGTGCGTCTCCATCCCATCCTCGGCCTCCGTCCTGCTGCTCACCGTCACCACTGGGGTCTCTGCAGAAACGGCACCACCGGAATAAAGGCTGAGGCCCTCCAAAGCCTGGAAGGTGGATGAGAAACTTGAAGGAGCAAGAAAGTCTCCCACTACTTAGTTTAAGGCAGGGATTTTCCATTCAAAACCAGCATCTGCAGAAGGTTTAGGAAATGCTCCCAATCTGGAAGATGCTCAACCGGAAAGTACTCTGGATTCTGAGTCCCTCACAGTGATTCAGTCGGAAAAAACTCTGGCAACAAATTGAGGGTTCAAGTAAATTCCACTCAGGCAGCTTTGAACTCTTGACTCATCTTGGCCTGTTACCTTCACGGGAGGGATATTGGAGATGCTCTTTTAAGTTCCCTTTTCAAAGAAAAACAACACAGAAATTTCTCCTTACTTTTTGGGTCCTCCTCCACTTCCCCAAATCTTAGGCTGCTCTAGGCCTTTTTTCAAGGGACACAACCACACTTTCAAATTTAATCAGTTTTGCTATCTAATCCACAGACACCCACCAGACAGATGCTATGTCTCATGGTTCATTTAATGGCTGCCTGGCCATTGGGACCTAACAGGGCTTCCTGCATCCTGGAGATGTAAGGCCACACCTGGAATACTGCATCTGTTGTGGCTCCGTTACCTGAGTCATCGGCAGGAGAGGACTCCGAGAGTGAAGGAGTGGAGTTGGCAAGGCCTCCCTCTCCAGGACCCTCCTCTCTGGCAATGCCTTCGGTGTCCGCCAAAGGGCAAGAGATAGGGCCGGGGCCAAGCACGTCCACGCAGCCATAGGTGGACAGTGATGAGGGAAATGAGTCTTGGCTGGATCCTCGGCAGCATCGCAGAGATAAGCGCGCGCAACAGAAGAAAAGGCGTGCCAGAGATTAGGCTGAGTCACTGGACCACACCCCACAGGGTATAAAAGGGGGTGAGGTGGCCATTCAGACTCTGTGACGGACAAAACTAACTACTATCGAGTCACATTGCATCTTTGGAAACAACATTATCGGCCTTGGATATATTTTACGAAATGGATAATTCTTGACTGTGTGTATTTTGTTTATTGAATAAAAGTTCTTGGCAAGCAGCTACTGGGTTGCTGCCAAGCGTCTTATCGGAAGAATTGGTTGTCTGCCAGTTTATTTAACCCCCGGCTGTCTGTTTGTGTGCGTGTGTGAGACGGGGACAGAATAGCATCCAGCTTTGGTCACCAGATTATAAAAAAAAAATATTAAGACTCTGGAGTGCAGAGAAGAGCAACTAAGGATGATTAAAAGCCTCAAGACTAAAACATATGAAGAACGGTTGCAGGAATTGGGTATGGCCAGTCTAGAGAAAAGGAGGACTAGGGGGGACATGATAGCAGTCTTCCGATATTTGAGGGGCTGCCACAAAGAAAAGCAGCTTTATTTTCCAAAGCACCAGAAGGCAAAACAAGAAACAATGGATGGAAACTAATCAAGGAGAGAATTAAGGATAACCTGGAATTAAGGAGAAACTTCCTAACAGTGAGGACAATTAACCAGTGGAACAGCTTTGCCTTCAGAGGTTGTGGGTGCTTCATCACTGGAGGTTTTTAAGAAGAGACTGGACAGCCACTTATCTGAAATGGTATAGGATCTCCTGCTTGAGCAGGGAGTTGGACCAGGGTGAAATGCTCCTGGTTCAGACTGGATCGCCCGATCTGGTAACTATTTATTTATTTATTTTATTATATTTCTATACCGCCCTTCTCCTGCGGGACTCAGGGCGGTGCACAGCCGAGATAAAACATAACATATAAAATTTAAAAAACAGGTTAAAAACAATTAAATAATTTCGGCCCAGTAATTAAAATAACCCAATTAAAACCAAATTCAATTAAAACTGAGAGGATGGGATCAAGCCAGCCCAGCTAGATGGAACAAGTGTGTCTTCAGGGCCCGACGAAAAGTCCGGAGGTCTGATATCGTGCGTATCTCAGGGGGCAGGTCATTCCAGAGGGCAGGCGCTGCCACAGAGAAGGCTCTCCCCCTGGGGGTCGCCAGCCGGCACTGCCTGGCCGACGGCACCCTGAGGAGGCCCTCTCTGTGAGCGAACCGGTCGGTGGGAGGCTATCGGCGGCAGAAGGCAGTCTTGCAAATACTCCGGCCCTAAGCCATGGAGCGCTTTAAAGGTGGTCACCAACACCTTGAAGCGCACCCGGAAGACCACAGGAAGCCAGTGCAGCTCGCGCAGGAGAGGTGTTATATGTGAGCGCCCTGTTGCTCCCATAATCCCCCGCGCGGCCGCGTTCTGGACCAACTGCAGCCTCCGGGTGCACCCCAAGGGGAGCCCCATGTAGAGAGCATTGCAGTAGTCCAGGCGGGAAGTGACGAGTGCTTGAGTGACCGTGCGTAGGGAGTCCCGATCCAGAAAGGGACGCAACTGGCGTATCAGGCGAACCTGATAAAAAGCCCCCCTGGCCACGGCCGTCATATGCTCTTCTAAAGACAGCCGTGCGTCCAGGAGGACGCCTAAGTTGCGAGTCCTCTCCGTGGGGGCCAGTGATTCGCCCCCAATAGCCAGCAATGGCACCAGCTGGCTATATCGGGATACCGGAAGCCACAGCCACTCGGTCTTGGAAGGGTTGAGTCGGAGCCTGTTTCTCCCCATCCAGGCCCGCACGGCCTCCAGGCACTGGGACATCACTTCAAGGGCATCGTTGGGGTGGCCTGGGGTGGAGATGTACAGCTGAGTGTCATCAGTGTACTGATGGAACTATAGTGGTGGGTGGTTCGGAGAACCGGTAGCAGAAATCCCTGCCCCCACCCCAGGCCCAGCTGAGCCGCACGATCATCAGAGGCTTTTTTTTTTTACTTTTAAAAGCATCTAACACTTAATAAGAGGTTAGAATATTGTAAAAATCATTTTGATATGACTTGTATAAGATATAAGGTAAAGAAGAATAAAGATATGTTTAGAATTGTTATGCAGATGTAAAAATGAGTGAAAGTGAATTTGAAACTAAATTTGGATAGATATAATGGATTTATATAGATGAAAATGTGAAATTTGAGGTAAAATTGTTTTTTTCTTAAGTTTTGAATTTCTTTTTTATCTTCTTTTTTTTTCTTTTTTTGTTTATTTATAAAAGATGTAATGGAAATTGTGAATTGAGCTTGTGAAAGGAATGTAAGCGTGGTAACCATCTATGACCGGATTGAGATTTTTGCTCTTGAAAGTTATGTTTTTATGTTTAAATTTGAAAAAATAAATAAAAAATATTTACCAAAAAAAAGAGAGCATTTTTTCTACAAATCCTTTCTTTAAAAAAAAGCCTCTGATGATCGTGCGGCTCAGCTGGGTTCATCAGAGCCTTTTAAAAGCACTTTTTCTACAACTTCTTCAGCCGAAGAGGTTGTAAATAAAATGCTTTTAAAAGGCTCTGACAATCCCAGCTGAGTTGCCTGATCATCAGAGACTTTTGTTTTCTTTTTGTTTGCTTTTAAAAGAAAACAAAAGTCTCTGACGAGACCCCCAAGTCACGCCCACAGAACTGGTAGTAACAAATTTTACATTTCACCACTGGGTTGGACTAGAAGACC
Source organism: Pantherophis guttatus (assembly GCF_029531705.1). The sequence continues at coordinate 1,691,769 of NW_026844032.1, read as the reverse complement.
TCCAAGGTCCCTTCTAGCTTTATTCTGAATGAAAGGTGCTGGAAGAGGAGGAGGATTCCTTCCAGGTCTACCAGGGAGCCAAAAAACGCTAAATGTGCACAGGAAATCCATTCACAAAGGAGGGAAAATCCAGCCTGGATCCAGAAGCTCACCTGTCTTCAGCAGCGTCTCCTTCCCATAGGATAGATACTTCTCCAGCCACCCAATGCATTCCTCCTCTAGATAGGACTTCACTCTCTGACTGAATCCAGGAAGAGCGTCCCATTTCCTCTGGGTGATTTGGGCTTGGGGATTGGGAGCCACCCAGGTGACGGTCTCCTTGTCGAAGGTGATGAAAGTCCCCCGTCGTATCCAAAGTGATATAACCCTCCTTTGCTCCCATCTCCCCGGCGCTCACAGCCATACATCTGCTGAATCATGTGAAGGCCTGAAAGACGGACAGGATGATGGTTTTGTGGAGTTCTCAGGAGAGGCAGCAATCCGCTCCGTCCCCGCTCTGCAGGACTTTGACACCGGATAGAGGTACTGACACCTTTCCTCCCCTCGTATCTTCCTGGGTCTCTGTGTCTTCCCCAGGAAGGACTGCCTGAACCTCGCCAGGAAAAGGGCAGCTGGCAAGTCCTCCTTTGGCTTCCCTGGATAAGAAAAAGCAGCAGGGATCTCAGGAGAGAAAAGATGGCGGCACAGCAGAAGTGAAATGCTACCGGTTTGGACCGGTTCGGGCAAACCGGTAGTAAAAAATGCTACCATTTTTAGCATGCGCTGGCTGAGGAATTATGGGAGTTGAAGTCCACAAGTATTAAAGTTGTCAAGGTTGGAGAACTCAAACCCTTAGTTTAAATAGTAAAATCACCTTTTCAAAAAAGTTAGAAAAAAGCTTTTCTCCTAGGAGGGGCTCCTTTTCTTCCACCCCTCCCACCTGCTCCTAGCGGGAGGGGGGGAGATGGGGGAAGGGGAGCCACCCAACCCCTCACTCACCTTTGCTCTGATTGTGGCGATTCCTCAGGGTCTCCAGAGCTGCTCTGTAGACCTCCTCGGTCACCTGCCCTATCTGGCTCTGAGTGTCCCAATAGTCCTTCTCCATTTTCTCCATCCAGGAGGCTCGAGGCTGGAACTTCCTGCTTTTGCTGTCGTAGACGACAAACACCTGACTGTCCACGTAGCCCAGAACGCCAAAGTGGGGCAGCCCTTGACTGAGGTCTGAGACGGAGATGTAGAAATACTTGAGGGAGTGCAAGGAGGAGCCTGAAAGAGACCCAAAGGGGCAGAATTAGGAGGCTTCAGCTGCGGGACCCAGAACTTGTGAGGCAGGGGTCACCAACCCTTCGGACCTCAGGGACCATTAAATTCATACTTTTAAATCCCGCGGACCACTAATATGATCTGCCTAATGACTGGCTGGGTGGGCGTGGCTAGGTGGCCATGTGGCTGGGTGGGTGTGGCCAACTCAATGTCACTCACATCGAGGAGCGCCTTCGATGGCCTCTACTCGTCCCCACCCTCCCCAGCCACTCCTCGCCTGCCCATCCGGATTCCTTAGGGCCCCAACACAAGCTCAACAGACTAAAAGCCTGTTATTAAAATTCAGCTGTCTGCAATTATTGCAAGTTCAAATCTCCCCAGGCTCAAGGTTGACTCAGCCTTCCATCCTTTCTAAGGTAGGTAAAATGAGGACCCAGTTTGTGGGGGCAATAAGCTAACTTTGTATAAAAATATACAAAAGTATGAAGGCTATTGCTTAACGCACTGTAAGCCGCCCTGAGTCTCCAGAGAAGGGCGGCATATAAATCTAATTAAAAAACAAAACAAAACAGGAAGCAGTTGTTGGAGCTAAGCAGCCACCATGAGAAAGAGTTGGCAAAACAGCTCAGTTCAAATTGGATCTGCCCAAGAAGTTCGCGATATTTCATGATATTTTCCAGTTCTTTTTCTTCGACTCTGGCATCTCCTGGTGTCAATAAATTGTATGTTTCGGTTTTTGACAACTATGATCTCTGGCGTGTTGTGTTTATTATTATTACTACTACTACTACTACTACTATTATTATTATTACTATTATTATTATTACTGTTGTGGATTTAATAAGACAAACACAACTTTTGGATTAATCAGAGACAATTTATATATTGTGCAATAGGTTCAAGGCTCTGTACATGAAGTGTTGAACAAAGACAGAAATTAGGTACAATGGTTTTATACCCTTCTAGACAAAGGATTCTGTTAACTCAGCAATTCATATGGTCATATACATTTGTCATTTTTAATTGACATTTCCTAATTACTGAGTTTCTTTGCAAAACAGTTAAATGGGTAGACCAGTGCCTGCAAAAATACATGAGTAGACCAGTACAGCTCTGCAAGCAGTTAAAAGCCTGGTAGACCAGTACCTCTGCTAAATCCTAAAGAATTGTCACATGATCATCAAGCCATGCCCACAAAATAAGCCACCCCCACAGAACCGGTAGTAAAAATTTTTAGAACCCACCCCTGATATAGGCCATTGTTTCTCTTCTTGGTAACTTTAAGAGGGGTGGACATCACTCCCAGAATTCCCCAGTCAGCCAAGCTAGCTGGGGAATTCTAGGAACGGAAGTCCATGTCTTTAAAAGTTGCCAAGTTTGAGAAAATATGACTTTGCTACCTTTATCCTGAATCCGACAGTGGTAAAATACATCGCTCTCATACCCTGTTTCCGCCGGAGCAGTGCTTCCCAGGCACGGCTAGGGAATTCTGAAAGTGGAAGTCCACGTGTTTTAAAGTCCACAGGTTGTCAAGGTTAAGAAACGCTGCTCTAGAGGAATACCGTTTCTTCTAGAGTTACCAAAGGGCAAGAGTTGCCGAGTTAGAGAGCCTTCTTTTTCAAGGAGTTTAAAAAAATGGACCAAATGAAAAATTAGGAACTTGGTAGCTGAATCTGGCAGAGCCTGATGTTCATTTCTCATTTTAAATTCTGGATCGATTTTTCAAAAGCCAGTAGTAGAGCAACCTGTTGGAAGGCAAGTTATGCGTTCCATAAAGTAAATTTTGGCTTCCATGTATGGTGCCAAGTTTTGGCTTTTGACCTGCTATCATCTTACCTAAAATGAGTATATTTTAACTAAAACCGAGCTTTCTATAGTCAGGTTTATTTTTGTTTTTGTTTCCTCTGAAGGAGGGAGTTCCGACAAAATGTTTAGTAGGATAGTAATATGTGTGGGATGGGGGTTTGTGAATAGGTCGTTTATTACCACAGCATGATCTTATAGCAAATAATACAAGTGCAATTTTAGAGGTGGCCTCAACAGAATAGTTTTTAAATCCGTTTCTCAACCTTAGCACCTTTAAGGTATATGAACTTCAACTTTCAAATTCCCGAGGCAGGATGATTAAACCTGCTAAGGTTGAAAAACACAGCTCTAAATCATAGGAAGTAAAGGTTGATCTCATTCAGGATAGGACAGACACAATTCACATTGAATAAAAAAAAATAATTTTTTGCTTCGTCTCATCCACAAAGGGTGAAATTTTGCAAGGTTTGGGACAAGAAAGGCGAGATCTTGGGAATGAGAAAAATTGAAGACTATTTTTTGAATTATTCACTCCAGCCAGGCTACGTTTCATCATCCTAACTCAGAAGTGTTTCATCGTGTGGCACTATCTAGTTGACCATTTAAGATATTAGCACTGTAGTTCAGTGTTCAAACGATTAATTAAAACATACAAAACCATATTGATTTGGTAGTAAAATAAAGACATTAACTGTATTTTTAACTACATTTAATTTCTTTTCTTTTTTTTCAATCACAAGCACTAAATCCAGAAGTGATTTCCAAATGGAAACAAGATGTTTTAATGTCTTTTTTCAACTTTTGTATAGGATATTGTTGCATTGTTTTATTCTCTGTTGTAAGCTGTCCAGAGTCCCTTGGGAGTGGGGCGGCATAGAAATGCGACAAAATAAATAAATAAATAAATATTAAGATTAGACACTGGACCCGGTATGTTTTTTCCCCCCTTAGAATAAATAACAGCAAACAGTTTAACCATCTCTACTTTTCTTTTCTTGCTGTGGGAAATAATATATAGTTCTGTTTATTAATCTTTATAGACTGTCATCATTTATATTAACAAAATTCACTACACTCTCTGAGATACTTTAACCCTAAAGCGGAAAAACCTTTTTTTAACATCCATTTTACGACACTAGAATTTTCATTAAAAATGTTTCTAAAATCAGTAAACTCTAGCACATCTTTTTTTACTTCCTCCTAACATTCATACTTTCAAGTTCACTTTCAATAATATTTTATAAACTTTAAGAATTACTCAAGTATTGTATATGAAAAAAAAAACCCTGAAACCCACTGCATAAACACAAAAGTACCGTATTTTTCGGACTATGAGACGCTACAGACTGTAAGACGCATTCGTTTTAGAGGAGGAAAACAAGAAAAAAAAAATCCGCCTCTACCTATCAGCGTCCATCCGGTATTCATCTGGCTAGCATCTTTGCAGCAAACAGCCTTGTCAGCTTCAGCACATTATCGCAGCCCCAGCATGTGGCTCGTCAGGGCTCCGTTCCGTTGTGCCCACCACCAGTGAACTGAGCTGAGCTGTTGTTGCCATGGAACACTGGAGCCTTTGCTGCCAATTGATTGGCAACTGGATTTGACTCCCGGAATACCGCCAATCAGCTGTTCAAGGCAGCGGGGATTGCCACCTGTTCGCCACGGCCCGTTTACCATCGCCACAGCTCATTTGCCATGCCAATCGCCGCAGCCCCTTCACCGCGGCCCCTTCACTGCGGCTGTGATCGGCGGCGAACAGACTGTGGTGAACAAGCCGCGGCAGCGATAGGTGGTGATAGGCAGCAGTGGCGGCAATCTCCGCTGCCTAGAACAGCTGATTGGCCCCGCACCAACCTCCTCCCCCCCCACTGCAATATTCACTCTATAAGACGCACAGACATTTACACCCACTTTTTTTTGGAGGGGGGGAAGTGCGTCTTATAGACCAAAAACTACGGTACATTAGAACTTTCTTTCAATTACATATAGCACACTTGTAAAAATCCATCAAACTCTAACTGACTCAATAAATTTTAAGTCACTCCCTCCAGCTTATTTTCATAAATAAAATCTTCTTTGGAATGTCTATCAAGTCTCTTTTTCTCAAGAATTCTCAAAGAATTCTCAACCTTGTTAATAGTCAAGCTATTCTCCAAAGCACCTGAGGGCAGGACAAGAAGCAATGGGTGGAAACTAATCAAGGAGAGAAGCAACTTAGAACTAAGGAGAAATTTCCTGATAGTTGCGCTCCATGGCATAGGGCCAGGATACTTGCGAGACCGCCTGCTGCTACCAATAACCTCCCACCGGCCAATACGCTCGCACAGAGAGAGCCTCCTCAGGGTGCCGTCGGCCAAGCAATGTCGGCTGGCGGCCCCCAGGGGGAGAGCCTTCTTTGTGGGGGCACCCGCCCTGTGGAATGAGCTACCTCCTGAAATACGACTGATCCCGGACCTCCGCACTTTCCGCAAGGCCCTGAAGACTTATTTATTCCAACAAGCCGGCCTAGCTTAAATGGTTTTAATGGGGATTTTTAATAAAAGATTAAAAATCCCCATTAAAACCATTTAAGCTAGATCAGCTTGTTGGAATAAATAAGTCTTCAGGGCCTTGCGAAAATTGGCCTAAAACCAATTTTATTGGTTTTTTGGGTTTTAAATTGGGAATTTTTTGATTTTGTAGATTTGGGATTTTAAATTGGTAATGCCGCTGATTTAATCTATTTTAGTTTTTTCTTAACTTTTGTACTATATGTGTTTTAATTTCTGGCTGTCCACCGCCCTGAATCCCCCTGGGGAGAAGGGCGGTATATAAGTTTAATTAATTAAATAAATAAATAAATAAATAAATAGTTAGAACAATTAATCAGTGGAACAACTTGCTTCCAGAAGTTGTAAATGCTCCAACACTGGAAGTTTTTAAGAAGATGTTGGAAAACCATTTTTCCGAAGTGGTGTAGGGTTTCCTGCCTAAGCAGAGGGTTGGACTAGAAGACCTCCAAGGTCCCTTCCAACTCTGTTATTATATGAAAGCCTTTTTTTTAGCTAATGCAGATAATAATCCCATAAATTGATTTTAAAAAAAAATGAAAGGCAGTTTGAAAAATAAATTCCAAAATGGCTGCTTTTTCAACAATAAGGTGATTGCAGCCCCACCAAGCTTCCAGCTCTCCGACTATTCCAAACCACAGCTCCGGAAGCTTCTTGCAAACTGCTGCTTTATGGAGGATCTTGTAGGATGATTCTAGGACTCCTCCTAATCCAGGAAAGGTACATAAACAAAAGGAATTCCTGTTTCTTCCTGTTGGTTAAGTTGAAAAAATAACAAACCATAGAGACAAGCTTTCCTGGGCTTCTCATCCATCGGCCATGTTCACAGGATGTCTGATGCCGGCTCTGAATTGGCGCTCATATGTAAAGAGGAAAAATCACTCACTTGAGGCGGCTCTGTAGCCTTTTGATATCTCTCTGCAAGGACAAAAAAAAACAACCCAGTGAAAGCTCGAAGGGACCCATCAAAGATCATCCAATCTCTCCTCCTGTATGCAGAAGAGCCCCAGGAGAGGTTTTCACACTTGTTTAAGCCACAACCTTTCCTGGCCGTTCCTATGAACAGTCCCAGGAAGATCTTCCGACTTCACCATCAGATCTGCTCCAAGACAGAGCTGCTGCCTTTGAGATGGATGGAGGGGAAAGGGGAGGAAACAGCAGCTGGGAGAGGAGGAAGATTTGCACTCAAATCCTTTGTAGGAAGTTAGCACCCACCTTTCTCCTAGAAAAATGAAATATTCTAGGAAATATTAAAAAGCCAGAATATTTCCCCTAAAAGAGAAACAGAAATCTTAAGGCAGAAACTCAGCCCCAGCTCCCTGCCCCCCAGCAGATACTTTGGTTATTTACAAGACAAAAGACCCTCACCCTCAGGACATAATAGGATTAGCCCAGGGGTGGGTTCTAATTTTTTTTACTACCGATTCTGTGGGCGTGGCTTATTTTGTGGGCATGGCTTGTGGGGGGGTAATGTGACTCGGTGGGCGTGGCTAACTTTTTTTTTTTTTTTTTTACTTTTAAAAGCATTTTTTCTACAACCTTAAGAGGTTGCAGAAAAAAATGTGTTTAGAAGCCTCTGACGATCAGGCAACTCAGCTGGGATCGCCAGAGGCTTTTAAAGGCATTTTTTTTCCCAGCCGAAGAGGTTGTAGAAAAAATGCTTTTAAAAGCCTCTGAAATCCCAGCTGAGCCGTGCGATCATCAGAGGCTTTTTTTTAACTTTTAAAAGCATTTTTTCAGCCAAAGAGGTTGAAGAAAAAATGCTTTTAAAAGTAAAAAAAAAAAAGTCTCTGATGAGGTGGGCGGGGTGAGTAGCGACCGGGCAGGGGACCAGTTTGGGGGCGTGGCCAGCCAATGTTATTATTGGTTCTCTGAACTACTAAAAAATTTTTGTGAACCGATGCGAACCAGGAGCAACCCACCACTGGATTAGCCCTCTACCCATCTCACCACATGGCACCTGGGAAGATTACATCACCCAGCAAGATTCAACCAAGCCTGGGAGTCTGACAACCAATCAGGATACATTTCTTGCCACAGGAACAGGAAGCAAGTTCAAAGCCCAACAGAGGGTATAAATCTCTCTCCTTCTCTCACCTATGTGCTCCTTTTTGCCCAAGACCTCAAAACCATGTGGTCCTGTCCACCATTAAACCATCTTTCCAATTAGCCTCCATGTTTCCAGTGTCTTTCTCCCCACTTGGAAGAGAACCCAGATGGACATTTCTTCCAACACCTTCTCTGCTACTCTTTGGCCAAAGCCTCTGAAAGGGACAGAACGGTGATGCCTCTTCCCAACTCTGGAGAAGACAGGACTGTCTCAACTTCAGAGTCAGCCGAATGGAGACTGGAGTTCTAGCAAGAGGCCGAGATCTCAGATGCTCCCCAAGAGGGCTGGGAAAACAGAAGGAAGCCCAGAAGCCCAGCAGTCTCCCCTGCTCAAAGGGGGAGACTTGGAAGGAATCCCCCCATCTTCTTTCACCCAGAAAAGGATACTTACTGAAAAACCAGATCCCAGCAATCGCACACATCAGGACAAGACCAGCCACAATGCAGCCGATGATGAGCCCCAATTTGGATTCTGGAATAGAATTGGAAGAAAGAGCAGATAATTGAAGAAGAACCCCAAACAATCGTCCCAACTGGGGGGGGGGAAATTTTTTTAAAAAAATAGTTTTTATTGAACATTTTCCAACTTAAAAAAATCACAAGTGAAAAAAAAAAAAACCCAAGGAAAAATAATAAGAAGACGACAAATACAAATAGAAAAAACAAACAACACAACAGTGTAACACAAGTTTACAGCTTTCCGTATCAGCATGTATAGTCTACTTTTGTAATTCACTATTCAATATTTGCCTTCTCATAGATTTTAACAATTCTAGTAATAGTATAATAATTATATTATAATAATATAATACTGATTATAACCGTTCTGGTTATACATATATACATTTATCTTTATCTTATAGTCAATAGTTTTAGAACTTTTATTTCTTGTTTTGGCTTCTATTCTCTAGCCCAGTAATAGCTAACCTTTATTGCATCCAGGGTGGTGGGGAAGAGAGTTTTCGCCCTCCCCAGGCTCCTAGAGAGACTCTGGAGCGTGGGGAAGAGCAAAAAACAGGCCTAACATGCCCACCGTGCCATCGCGTGCCAAAAGCAGGGGGAGCACGGGGGGGGTCACATACACGCGTGCCCACACGCATAATTCTATGCGCCCTACCCTGTCCTCCCGCGCATGCACATTTGACCCTCCCGCACTCCCCCCGCTTTTGGCACGCGGTGACACAGTGGGCACAGTAGGCTTGTTTTTTGCTCTCCCCATGCTCCAGAGCCTCTCCAGGAGCCTGGGGAAGGCGAAAACTCTCTTCCCCACCACTCTGGATGCCCTCCAGAGGCTGGAAATGGCCTGTTTGCCGACTTCTGGTGGAACTGGAAGGCCCATTTTTTGCTCTCCCCAGGCTCCAGAGCCTCTCTAGGAGCCTGGGGAGGGTGAAAACAGCCTTCCCCACCCCCCCAGAGGCCAAAAACGGCTCATTTGCCAACTTCCAGAAGTCCCACCGATATGGCTCGCGTGCCCACTGATATGGCTCCGCGTGCCATCACGGCTCTAGCCACTTGTACAGTCTATTCCAAGTTTTATAATAGTCCGATTCCTCTCTTTCTTTTAACTCCATGGTCATCCTATCCATTTCAGCACACTCAAGTATCTTTCTAATTACCATTTCATCTGAGGGGGTATTTATTTGTTTCCAGTTTTGTGCAAAAGCGATTCTAGCAGCAGTTAGTTATGTGTCATATTATGTATTGATAATTCTTACCCAATTTTGGATCTAGTATGCCTAATAGACATAATTCTGGTTTCAATTCTATCTTACGTTCCGTGATTCCTTCCAGCCATTCCTTAACTTTGAGCCAATATTTCCTGGCATTGGGACATGTCCACCGCATGTGATAAAACGTTCCAGATTTATGTCTACATCTCTAACACTCAGGGGATAGGTTTGAGAACATTTTGGCCAATCTCGCTGGGGGTAGATGCCGTCAGTAGAAGATTTTATACAGATTCTCCTTATAGGCTACCGCCATCGTAGGGAGAGATCTAATTCAACCAACGGACTGGAAATCCATCAACTTATAAAGATAAGGGTTCATTGTCATGTTCCTCTAAAGCAGAACTGTCAAACTCCCGGCCTGTGGGCTGGATGTGTCACGTGCTGGCCACACCCACACCCGGTTTAGCGAAGGGGAGAATATGTCACGTGACGCCTTCATGATATGTGTTTGACACCCCTGCTCTATAGGTAGCATGAAGATGCCCTGCTGACCATTGTTAGAAGATGTGTCCTCATGACGTTACCTTCGTCTCACACCTGCCCAGCATGAAGGCAGCTGACAGTTATCTATTGCTGTTCAGCTCAGAAGCAGCATTTTGAAATCTTGTGACTCTCAGCAGTTTACAGAAACAAAAACTGCAGCAGCAGAACAATATAAACAACTTTCGGAAATCAATAAAAACATTTGTGTTCTTTTTAGAGGCTGCCCCAGTATGTCACGATCATCCTAGTGGATCAGGGGTGGGTTCTAAATTTTTTTTACTACCGGTTCTGTGGGCGTGGCTTATTTTGTGGGCGTGGTCTGATGGTCATGTGACAATTCTTTAGGATTTAGCAGAGGTACTGGTCTATCAGGCTTTTAACTGCTTGCAGAGCTGTACCGGTCTACCCATTTGTTTTTTGAGCGCACTGGTCTACCACCACACTGCCTTTTAACACTGATCAGCTGTAGGGCGGACTTTTGAAGCCCTGCGGCAAGAGTTTAAACAGTTTTTTTCCTTTTAGCCAATCAGCTGGGACTCCGGAGGCAGTGAATAGATTGGGGCGGGGCTAAATAAAAGGTAAGAATAATGCGGGGGTGGGTGGGAGGGCCCAGCTCCCGAACAAAGAGAACCGGTAGCGGTGACATCATATCGTCACCGCTACCGGCTCGGCCGAACCGGGCTGAACCAGGAGGAACCCACCACTGTAGTGGATGATCACTTGAATATGAGCCAGCAGTGTGGAGCAGCAGCCAAAAAAAGCTAGTACAATCCTGGGTTGTATAAGCAGCGGCATAGAATCAAGATCACGTGAAGTATGAGTGCCACTTTATAAAATCCTAGTGGATTTGGACATTCCTTGGACAAGGAACGCTTTGAAGATGAGAAGGGCCCACATTGGGTAACAAACTTTGTCTCTGATTGGCTTCATGAGTGTGTTGAGATATCAGCCACACTCTCCCCAAGTGTGGCTTTTTCCTTGCATGCTTTCTGCCTGTATGCTGTGAAAACTGTCCACCCAGCTGTTTTGTTTTGGCCAAAATAAAAGCTGTTACTTTTTTCAAGACTCTGCTTGAGTCTCTCTCATCGGCACTATTGGGGGACTTTTTGGACATTTTGGACCTTACAACGGGGAAAAACCAATGGATTAAAGCTCAAGCGTGCTCACATCTGGACACATCTGGCGTCAGATTCCTTTCCCTCAATCCTCCATCTGGAAAAAGACGCCAGCTTTTCCCTCCCAGCAGCCTCTCACCCTTCAGGGCCACGTCCAGAGGCTCCTTCAGGCCGTCGTGCTCCACGTGGCACCGATAACGGCCCCTGTCTTTGGGGTCGATCTGGATGCTGAGCCAGTAGTGGAAGGTCCCATCTGCGTTGGGGGCCACAGACCCTTGGAGGGTGTCCTGCAGCCAGACCTCCCCATCTCTCCTCCAGGTGGCATCGATCTCTCTGGGGTAGAAGCCATCCACTCGGCAGACGTGCGTCTCCATCCCATCCTCGGCCTCCGTCCTGCTGCTCACCGTCACCACTGGGGTCTCTGCAGAAACGGCATCACTGGAATTAAATCTGAGCCCTTCCAGAGCCTGGAAGGTGGATGAGAAACTTGAAGGAGCAAGAAAGTCTCCCACTGCTTAGTTTTAAGGCAGGGATTTTCCATTCAAAACCAGCATCTGCAGAAGTTTTAGGAAATGCTCCCAATCTGGAAGATGCTCAACCAGAAAGTACTCTGGATTTTGTGTCCCTCCCAGTGATTCGATCTGAAAAGTGTCTGGCAACAAATTGAGGGTCGAAATAAATCCCACTCAAGCTGCATTGAATTCTGACTGATCTTGGCCTGTTCCCTTCATGGGAACTGCTCTTTTAAGATCCCTTTCAACAGAAAAGCAATACAGAAGATTCCCCCTACCTTCTCCACTCCCCCAAATCTTAGGTTGCTCCAGGACTCTTTCCGAGGGAGACAACCACGATTTCAAGAGGAGGAGAACCAGAATCAAAGCAAGGGGCTCAGGGCTTTGGGAATTTCACACTGGTTAATTTGGAAAAATGGTTCTGCAAGGGAGGCACAGATATGTTAGGTCAGGGGTCAGCAACCTACAGCTCCGGAGCTGTATGTGACTCTTTGGGCCCTCTGCTGTGGCTCCCTGTCAGGTGATCCCAACACTGGCTGGGCCCCGCCCCTCACCCTCCCCTGCCAGTCACTCCCCATCTGGCCTGAGAAGATAAGGGCAACGGAGGGGGATGGAGAAGCGGCCAGGGCAGAGACAGAGAGATACAGAGAGAAGGGGATAGAGAGAGAGAGAGACATAGAAAGATACAGAGAGAGAAGGAGAGAGGGGGAGAGAGGGAGGAGAGAGAGAGAGAGAGAGATGTCAAAAGGATTTTGTGGTTCCTGGTGTTTTTTAACAACTGGTTCTCTGCCCTAATGACCGGCTGGGTAGGCGTGGCTGGGGGGGGTCATGTGACCAGTGGAAGTGAGGTAAAGAGCAAATAAAGAATAATGTAGATAAAAGAAATAATGTGAATAAAATAGGAATCATACAGAGTCAGATATATGGGCTCTGGGGGACCCTCTCTATTCACATTATTATAAAGGGAAGAGGTGCTTGGATACATGAACTCTGAGAGACCCTCTCTATTCACATTATTATAAGAGAGGAAAGTGCTTGTTGGAAATTACATTAACAAACAGTTAAACCCCTTTAAGTGGTAATGTATCTTCTGAGACCTAGATGTCACGGAAAGGACTGCCATATGGAAAAACATCTGAGTGACCTGACTGTGAATGACACAAAGACTATATGTTACAAAGAGTTACTTAATCCAATGAATTTACCCAAGGATAGTAGTAACTCTCCCATTAGCAACTCCGAGCACTTAAGAAAAGTTGTGTGGCTAAAATAATTTTGTAAACTAAGATTAATGCTTTAAGTAATTAGATGACCTTATTATACAGTGTATGTAACCATAGAAGGAAAATCGGATGTATGATCTCATGATTAACCATATATGGAAAATGTCTGATCTCACTGAATCCTTTGTCTTAGAAATGTATAAAAATCATTGTATCAGAGTTCTTTCGTTGTTCAAAGCTTCAGGTACAAATCTGGCTCTGAACCTTGCGCAATAAACTGTCTCTGACTGGCCTGGGAATGTTTTTTAGTCCTTCCATTCCACTACAGAAGTGTCATCGAGTTGGCCACGCCCACCCAGGTTTTTTGGCTCCTGGTGTTTTCTTTTCTGTGGGAAACGGGTCCAAATGGCTCTTTGAGTATTTAAGATTGCAGACCCCTGTGTTACGTCAATGGAATAGAGAGACAGTCCTCCCCAGATAGGGAGTGGCTACTGCAGTGGTGGGTTGCCCCTGGTTCGGACTGGTTTGCAAGAACCGGTAGTAAAAGTAAGTAGAACCCACTCCTGGGCTACTGGTATGGGGGGAAGATTCCCCCATAAAGCCTGATCTTACCCAGCCAATCCTGGAGGGATCAACAATCCCAGAGAGGGACATGATACAGCCAGAAGGGAAGATGGTCTTGATAGGAAAATATTAACAAACTTGCAGCAAAAGATTATAATGTAAGCAGGAAGCCTTGTAGGTTGGGTGGGGAGAGGGTTCTTTTGACGGGGGAGTCACTGTAGGTCAGAGTTGGAAAAGCTGTTTGTAACCGCTGCAAACGCGATTGCAGAAAATACGACTTCAGCCACAGAGTGGTCAATGCCTGGAACGCACTACCTGACTCTGTGGTTTCTTCCCCAAACCCCCATAACTTTAACCTTAGACTGTCTCCTGTTGACCTCACCCCATTCCTAAGAGGTCACCAACGTGCCTACCGTCCCTGTCCTACGGTCCCCATTTATTCGTATCCTTATCCTGTATTCATAATCATGTTTATGCTTATATCTGCTATCTTAGACACGCTTGACAAATAAATAAATAAATAAAATACAATAATTTAAGAAAAATATCCAGAATCCTCGGGAATGTTTTTTTTTTCCCCTGGGAAGAAAAAAATCTATCAATCTTGACTTTTTTGCCCAACTGGAACCACTGATAATGTCCTTTAAATTGTAAAGGTGGTGTTCCCTAGAGCAGAGATGTCAAACTCAAGGCTCGCAGGCCAGCCCTGGAAACCGCAAAGGATCGGCCTGCAGTGCCTCTGCCAGGAAAACGGAGCTCGGGAGGGCCACACACGGCCCACCCGGGCTCCATTTTCGGCCCCAACGGCCTCCTGCAACCTTCTGCCAGTGAAAATGGAGCCCGGGTGGGCCATGCGCGGCCTCCTCAAGCTCCATTTTTGCTGGCAGAGGGCTGCAGGAGGCCATTGCAGCAAAAAACGGAGCCTTGATGGGTGGCCCACCCCCGGCCACACACACCCTAACCTCCCCTGAAGTCAAACACAACCTGATGCAACCCTCAATGAAAGGGAGGGAGAAGGGATGAGAGGTGCACCACAGGTGAAAGGGAGGGAAGCCCCCCCCCCGCCGTATGATGGGGAGGGAAATTAAGGGTGCCCCTCACACTTGATTCCATTTTGACTAATGCTGGCTCCACTGAAAAGCCCCACGTGGCCCTGTTGCCTCTTCCTGGGCTGTGAACAGGACACTCCTAAGTGCTTTTGTTTTCTGATCCACACAGACGAACACCAGGCCGAGGCTAGCATATCCTGGTCCATTTAATGGTTGCCTGGCAACAGGAACAAAACAGGGCTTCCCGTATCCTGGGAAGATGCTGAAGAGGGAGAATGGATTCCCTGCTGGCCAGCCAGGTTGCAGAGCAGGGAGCCGAAAGGAGGAAAGCCCAGCCTAGATCCAGATGTTCACCTGTTCTCAGCAGGGTCTTGTTCCCGTACGAAAGGTACTTCTCCAGCCAATCAATGCAGTACTCATCCAGGTATGACTTCAGTTTCTGATTGAATCCTGGAATAGCATCCCATTTCCTCTGGGTGATCTGAGCCTGGGAGTCAAGAGCCACCCAGCTGGCTGTCTCCTTGTCGAAGGTGAGGAAGGTCTTCCCATCATATCCATGATGCTCAAACCCTAGTTTGCTCCCGTCTTCTCGTACCTCACAGCCGAACGTCTGCTGTATCATGTGAAAGCCTGAAAGAGGAACAGGAGGGTGGTTTGGGGAGTTCTTAGGAGAGGTCTCTCTCATTGCAGGACTTGGACATTGGAAAGAGGCACTGACTCCATCGCCATTTCCTCCCTAGCATTCAAGTGGTGCGGTGG
The DNA here is from genome assembly GCF_029531705.1 of Pantherophis guttatus. The sequence goes on along the minus strand of NW_026844032.1, from coordinate 1,676,628 downwards.
CCTAGAGGTGGAGCTCTCACCTCACAATCAAGAGGCTGTGAGTTTGATCCTAGGTAGAGGCAGATATTTCTCTCTCTGGGCACACTGAGAATATATATAATGCAAGTTCCTTTCTGGATCGGGACTCCTTGTGCACGGTCACTCATGCCCTGGTCACGTCACGCCTGGACTATTGCAACGCTCTCTACATGGGGCTCCCCTTGAGGAGCACCCGGAGGCTCCAGCTGGTGCAGAATGCAGCCGCGCAGGTGATTATGGGAGCGACATGGCGCTCCCACGTAACACCTCTTCTGCGCGAGCTGCATTGGCTCCCGGTGGTCTTCTGGGTGCGCTTTAAGGTGTTGGTTCTCATCTTTAAAGCGCTCCATGGCTTAGGGCCAGGATATTTGCAAGACCGCCTGCTGCTACCGATAACCTCCCACCGGCCAATACGCTCCCACAGAGAGGCCCTCCTCAGGGTGCCGTCGGTCAGGCAATGTCGGCTGGCGGCCCCCAGGGGGAGAGCCTTCTCTGTGGGGGCACCCGCCCTGTGGAACGAGCTGCCTCCTGGAATACGATTGATCCCGGACCTCCGGACCTTCCGTAAAGCCCTGAAGACGTTTTTATTCCACCAAGCCGGCCTAGCCTAAATGGTTTTTAATTGGGATTTTAAATTTTATGGATTTGGGGGTTTTAAATTGGGAAGCTAATGATTTAATTCTTTTTTAATTATCTTAACTTTTGTATTTGTATGTTTTTTAATTGTGGCTGTTCACCGCCCTGAGTCCCCTCTGGGAGAAGGGCGGTATACAAATTAAATAAATAAATAAATAAATAAATAAATAAATACTCCGCATTGGCGACAGGAAGGGCATCTGGCCATGAAATGCTAGCTCCATTCAGTTGCCCAGGCTCCATCCCACAAGGGACTATGGACTCATTAAAAGATGATGATTCAAGGGAAAAAAGTCTCCTCATCAATCCCCCTTTTGACCTCTCTTATTTATTTATTTATTTATTTGTTCAATTTGTATGCCGCCTTTCTCCGAAGACTCAAAGCGGCTTACAATGCATTTAAAAACCATATATAAAACATTAAAAGTTAAACCATTAAAAACAATTAAAACCCATTCACACCATTCATGGCCGGATCTCGTCAAATCGCAGCAGCGAGATCAACGGCCCCAGGCCTGCCGGAAGAGCCAGGTCTTCACCGCTTTTCGGAAGGCCAATAGGGTGGGGGTGGTCCGAACCTCAGGCGGTAACTGGTTCCAGAGAGCTGGGGCAGCCACAGAGAAGGCCCTCCCCCGCGGCCTGCCAGCCGGCATTGTTTAGCTGACGGGACCCTGAGGAGACCAACTCTGTGGGATCTTACTGGTCGTTGGGAGCTATGCGGTAGAAGGCGGTCTCGAAGATACCCTGGCCCTGAGCCATGTAGGGCTTTAAAGGTAATAACCAACACCTTGAATGTCTTGATGTCAACCTGCGGCTCCCCTGAACCTTGCCGGGAAGAGGACAGGTGGCAAGTCCCCCTTTCGCTTCTCTGAATCAAAAATGGCAGTGGCGGATCTCAAGAAAGGATGGAGGCACAGAAGAAATGGGGGGAGGGAGCCTCCTCCGTCAAACTTTTGCCTTAGGCAGCAGGTTGGATTAGAAGACCTCTAAGGTCCCTTCCAGCCCTAGGATTCCAGGTCTAGGATTCTTGCTGCCCCCCAAAGATGGCAAAAGGGGAGGCCTTAAGGGACCTCCGCCAAGAGGGCAGTGCAGGAATTCAGCGCATGTTGGCTGAGGAATTCTGGGAGTTGAAGTCCACAAATCGTAAAGTTGCCAAGGTTGGAGACCCCTGCTTTACAGCCCTCTCTAAGCGGTTTAAAGAGTCAGCCTATTGCCCCCAACAATCTGGGTCCTCATTTTACCCACCCAAAGATGGAAGTCAACTTCAAGCAGGTCAGGATCGAACTCCTGGCAATGTGAGCAGAGTTATCCTGCAATACTGCATTCTAACCACTGCCCTCCCATGGCTCCTTGTGCTATATAATGTTTGTTTACTTTAAAACGTTTCAGTAACTGTAATCTGCACAAAGGAATTCAGTTATGGGCAGGGAAAAAATTATTTTGTAAAGCCATAAAATATTTTTAAATCACTTTAAATATTTTTAAAAGCCGAGGTGGCGCAGTGGTTAGAGTGCAGTACTGCAGGCTACTTCAGCTGACTGCTAGCTGCAGTTCGGCAGTTCGAATCTCACCAGGCTCAAGGTTGACTCGGCCTTCCATCCTTCTGAGGTGGGTAAAATGAGGACCCAGATTGTTGGGGGCAATAGGCTGACCTCTCTAAACCACTTAGAGAGGGCTGTAAAGCACTGTGAACAGGTATATAAGTCTAAGTGCGATTGCTATTTAATTTTTTTTTTTTAAAAAAACCAGCTTTTCCCCTGGGAGGGACCTCCTTTCTCTCCTTCCTCCTCCTCCTGGGGAGGGGAGGGGAATATGGGGCAGGAGGAGCCACACAACCCATCACTCACCTTCGCTCTGACTGTAGCGATTCCTCAGACTCTCCAGGTTTCTTCTGAACCTCTCCTCATTGAGACGTCCAATATGGCTCTGACTGTCCCAATATTCCTTCTCCAACTTCTCCATCCAGGAGACTCGAGGCTGCTCCTTCCTGCTGTTGCTATCGTAGGAAGAGAAGAGTTGGCCGTCCACGTAACCCACAGTAACATAGTATGACCGTCCCTGACTGGGGTCCAAGATGTAGTTTTGGAAATACTTCAGGGAGTGGGAGCCTGGAAAGGACCCAGAGACCCAGAGTTAGGAGGCTTCAGCTGAGAGACCCCCATCCAAGGGATGTAGTGGCCCCTAATTTGAAGATTTGGGGAGGAAGGAGGAAAAGGAGACATGAGGGGCAAGAAAAGATCAGATAACTTTATTGTTATTATTATTAATTTTTTTTACTGTGAGCATACTGGCCCACATTAAAAATGAAATGCTGTTGCTTCCTCTCAAGGGAAAGTGTACATGTACTCAAATACATACATAATACATGTGTACACATACTAGGTACATATCAGTGGTGGGATTCAAAAATTTTTACTACTGGTTCTGTGGGCGTGGGTGGGTGTGGCGTGGTTTGGTGGGCGTGGCAGGGGAAGGATCCTGCAAAATCTCCATTCCCACTCCACCCCACTCCAGGGGAAAGGAAGGATACTGTAAAATCTCCATTCCCTCCCCACCCCACTAACCTGCTTTCCAGCTATGTGTGCAGGACAACCAAAGAAGACCCAGCTGATCAGCTGGGACTCAATCAGCTGGGACTCAGGAGGCAGAGTATAGATGGGGGCAGGGCCTGTCAGAGGTGGTATTTGCCGGTTCTCCGAACTACTCAAAATTTCCGCTACAGAACCAGTCAGAACTGGCTGAAACCCACCTCTGCTACATACATACATAAAAATATACTGTACCTGCCCCATACATTAATATAATATAATATAATATAATATAATATAATATAATATAATATAATATTATATTATATTATATTATATTATATTATATTATATTATATTATATTAATGTATGGGGCAGGTACAGTATATTTTTATGTATGTATGTAGCAGAGGTGGGTTTCAGCCAGTTCTGACTGGTTCTGTAGCGGAAATTTTGAGTAGTTCGGAGAACCGGCAAATACCACCTCTGACAGGCCCTGCCCCCATCTATACTCTGCCTCCTGAGTCCCAGCTGATTGAGTCCCAGCTGATCAGCTGGGTCTTCTTTGGTTGTCCTGCACACATAGCTGGAAAGCAGGTTAGTGGGGTGGGGAGGGAATGGAGATTTTACAGTATCCTTCCTTTCCCCTGGAGTGGGGTGGAGTGGGAATGGAGATTTTGCAGGATCCTTCCCCTGCCACGCCCACCAAACCACGCCACACCCACCCACGCCCACAGAACCAGTAGTAAAAATTTTTGAATCCCACCACTGATATGTACCTAGTATGTGTACACATGTATTATGTATGTATTTGAGTACATGTACACTTTCCCTTGAGAGGAAGCAACAGCATTTCATTTTTAATGTGGGCCAGTATGCTCACAGTAAAAAAAATTAATAATAATAACAATAAAGTTATCTGATCTTTTCTTGCCCCTCATGTCTCCTTTTCCTCCTTCCTCCCCAAATCTTCAAATTAGGGGCCACTACATCCCTTGGATGGGGGTCTCTCAGCTGAAGCCTCCTAACTCTGGGTCTCTGGGTCCTTTCCAGGCTCCCACTCCCTGAAGTATTTCCAAAACTACATCTTGGACCCCAGTCAGGGACGGTCATACTATGTTACTGTGGGTTACGTGGACGGCCAACTCTTCTCTTCCTACGATAGCAACAGCAGGAAGGAGCAGCCTCGAGTCTCCTGGATGGAGAAGTTGGAGAAGGAATATTGGGACAGTCAGAGCCATATTGGACGTCTCAATGAGGAGAGGTTCAGAAGAAACCTGGAGAGTCTGAGGAATCGCTACAGTCAGAGCGAAGGTGAGTGATGGGTTGTGTGGCTCCTCCTGCCCCATATTCCCCTCCCCTCCCCAGGAGGAGGAGGAAGGAGAGAAAGGAGGTCCCTCCCAGGGGAAAAGCTGGTTTTTTTAAAAAAAAAAATTAAATAGCAATCGCACTTAGACTTATATACCTGTTCACAGTGCTTTACAGCCCTCTCTAAGTGGTTTAGAGAGGTCAGCCTATTGCCCCCAACAATCTGGGTCCTCATTTTACCCACCTCAGAAGGATGGAAGGCCGAGTCAACCTTGAGCCTGGTGAGATTCGAACTGCCGAACTGCAGCTAGCAGTCAGCTGAAGTAGCCTGCAGTACTGCACTCTAACCACTGCGCCACCTCGGCTTTTAAAAATATTTAAAGTGATTTAAAAATATTTTATGGCTTTACAAAATAATTTTTTCCCTGCCCATAACTGAATTCCTTTGTGCAGATTACAGTTACTGAAACGTTTTAAAGTAAACAAACATTATATAGCACAAGGAGCCATGGGAGGGCAGTGGTTAGAATGCAGTATTGCAGGATAACTCTGCTCACATTGCCAGGAGTTCGATCCTGACCTGCTTGAAGTTGACTTCCATCTTTGGGTGGGTAAAATGAGGACCCAGATTGTTGGGGGCAATAGGCTGACTCTTTAAACCGCTTAGAGAGGGCTGTAAAGCAGGGGTCTCCAACCTTGGCAACTTTACGATTTGTGGACTTCAACTCCCAGAATTCCTCAGCCAACATGCGCTGAATTCCTGCACTGCCCTCTTGGCGGAGGTCCCTTAAGGCCTCCCCTTTTGCCATCTTTGGGGGGCAGCAAGAATCCTAGACCTGGAATCCTAGGGCTGGAAGGGACCTTAGAGGTCTTCTAATCCAACCTGCTGCCTAAGGCAAAAGTTTGACGGAGGAGGCTCCCTCCCCCCCATTTCTTCTGTGCCTCCATCCTTTCTTGAGATCCGCCACTGCCATTTTTGATTCAGAGAAGCGAAAGGGGGACTTGCCACCTGTCCTCTTCCCGGCAAGGTTCAGGGGAGCCGCAGGTTGACATCAAGACATTCAAGGTGTTGGTTATTACCTTTAAAGCCCTACATGGCTCAGGGCCAGGGTATCTTCGAGACCGCCTTCTACCGCATAGCTCCCAACGACCAGTAAGATCCCACAGAGTTGGTCTCCTCAGGGTCCCGTCAGCTAAACAATGCCGGCTGGCAGGCCGCGGGGGAGGGCCTTCTCTGTGGCTGCCCCAGCTCTCTGGAACCAGTTACCGCCTGAGGTTCGGACCACCCCCACCCTATTGGCCTTCCGAAAAGCGGTGAAGACCTGGCTCTTCCGGCAGGCCTGGGGCCGTTGATCTCGCTGCTGCGATTTGACGAGATCCGGCCATGAATGGTGTGAATGGGTTTTAATTGTTTTTAATGGTTTAACTTTTAATGTTTTATATATGGTTTTTAAATGCATTGTAAGCCGCTTTGAGTCTTCGGAGAAAGGCGGCATACAAATTGAACAAATAAATAAATAAATAAATAAGAGAGGTCAAAAGGGGGATTGATGAGGAGACTTTTTTCCCTTGAATCATCATCTTTTAATGAGTCCATAGTCCCTTGTGGGATGGAGCCTGGGCAACTGAATGGAGCTAGCATTTCATGGCCAGATGCCCTTCCTGTCGCCAATGCGGAGTATTTATTTATTTATTTATTTATTTATTTATTTAATTTGTATACCGCCCTTCTCCCAGAGGGGACTCAGGGCGGTGAACAGCCACAATTAAAAAACATACAAATACAAAAGTTAAGATAATTAAAAAAGAATTAAATCATTAGCTTCCCAATTTAAAACCCCCAAATCCATAAAATTTAAAATCCCAATTAAAAACCATTTAGGCTAGGCCGGCTTGGTGGAATAAAAACGTCTTCAGGGCTTTACGGAAGGTCCGGAGGTCCGGGATCAATCGTATTCCAGGAGGCAGCTCGTTCCACAGGGCGGGTGCCCCCACAGAGAAGGCTCTCCCCCTGGGGGCCGCCAGCCGACATTGCCTGACCGACGGCACCCTGAGGAGGGCCTCTCTGTGGGAGCGTATTGGCCGGTGGGAGGTTATCGGTAGCAGCAGGCGGTCTTGCAAATATCCTGGCCCTAAGCCATGGAGCGCTTTAAAGATGAGAACCAACACCTTAAAGCGCACCCAGAAGACCACCGGGAGCCAATGCAGCTCGCGCAGAAGAGGTGTTACGTGGGAGCGCCATGTCGCTCCCATAATCACCTGCGCGGCTGCATTCTGCACCAGCTGGAGCCTCCGGGTGCTCCTCAAGGGGAGCCCCATGTAGAGAGCGTTGCAATAGTCCAGGCGTGACGTGACCAGGGCATGAGTGACCGTGCACAAGGAGTCCCGATCCAGAAAGGAACTTGCATTATATATATTCTCAGTGTGCCCAGAGAGAGAAATATCTGCCTCTACCTAGGATCAAACTCACAGCCTCTTGATTGTGAGGTGAGAGCTCCACCTCTAGGCCACCGCACCACTTGAATGCTAGGGAGGAAATGGCGATGGAGTCAGTGCCTCTTTCCAATGTCCAAGTCCTGCAATGAGAGAGACCTCTCCTAAGAACTCCCCAAACCACCCTCCTGTTCCTCTTTCAGGCTTTCACATGATACAGCAGACGTTCGGCTGTGAGGTACGAGAAGACGGGAGCAAACTAGGGTTTGAGCATCATGGATATGATGGGAAGACCTTCCTCACCTTCGACAAGGAGACAGCCAGCTGGGTGGCTCTTGACTCCCAGGCTCAGATCACCCAGAGGAAATGGGATGCTATTCCAGGATTCAATCAGAAACTGAAGTCATACCTGGATGAGTACTGCATTGATTGGCTGGAGAAGTACCTTTCGTACGGGAACAAGACCCTGCTGAGAACAGGTGAACATCTGGATCTAGGCTGGGCTTTCCTCCTTTCGGCTCCCTGCTCTGCAACCTGGCTGGCCAGCAGGGAATCCATTCTCCCTCTTCAGCATCTTCCCAGGATACGGGAAGCCCTGTTTTGTTCCTGTTGCCAGGCAACCATTAAATGGACCAGGATATGCTAGCCTCGGCCTGGTGTTCGTCTGTGTGGATCAGAAAACAAAAGCACTTAGGAGTGTCCTGTTCACAGCCCAGGAAGAGGCAACAGGGCCACGTGGGGCTTTTCAGTGGAGCCAGCATTAGTCAAAATGGAATCAAGTGTGAGGGGCACCCTTAATTTCCCTCCCCATCATACGGCGGGGGGGGGCTTCCCTCCCTTTCACCTGTGGTGCACCTCTCATCCCTTCTCCCTCCCTTTCATTGAGGGTTGCATCAGGTTGTGTTTGACTTCAGGGGAGGTTAGGGTGTGTGTGGCCGGGGGTGGGCCACCCATCAAGGCTCCGTTTTTTGCTGCAATGGCCTCCTGCAGCCCTCTGCCAGCAAAAATGGAGCTTGAGGAGGCCGCGCATGGCCCACCCGGGCTCCATTTTCACTGGCAGAAGGTTGCAGGAGGCCGTTGGGGCCGAAAATGGAGCCCGGGTGGGCCGTGTGTGGCCCTCCCGAGCTCCGTTTTCCTGGCAGAGGCACTGCAGGCCGATCCTTTGCGGTTTCCAGGGCTGGCCTGCGAGCCTTGAGTTTGACATCTCTGCTCTAGGGAACACCACCTTTACAATTTAAAGGACATTATCAGTGGTTCCAGTTGGGCAAAAAAGTCAAGATTGATAGATTTTTTTCTTCCCAGGGGAAAAAAAAAACATTCCCGAGGATTCTGGATATTTTTCTTAAATTATTGTATTTTATTTATTTATTTATTTGTCAAGCGTGTCTAAGATAGCAGATATAAGCATAAACATGATTATGAATACAGGATAAGGATACGAATAAATGGGGACCGTAGGACAGGGACGGTAGGCACGTTGGTGACCTCTTAGGAATGGGGTGAGGTCAACAGGAGACAGTCTAAGGTTAAAGTTATGGGGGTTTGGGGAAGAAACCACAGAGTCAGGTAGTGCGTTCCAGGCATTGACCACTCTGTGGCTGAAGTCGTATTTTCTGCAATCGCGTTTGCAGCGGTTACAAACAGCTTTTCCAACTCTGACCTACAGTGACTCCCCCGTCAAAAGAACCCTCTCCCCACCCAACCTACAAGGCTTCCTGCTTACATTATAATCTTTTGCTGCAAGTTTGTTAATATTTTCCTATCAAGACCATCTTCCCTTCTGGCTGTATCATGTCCCTCTCTGGGATTGTTGATCCCTCCAGGATTGGCTGGGTAAGATCAGGCTTTATGGGGGAATCTTCCCCCCATACCAGTAGCCCAGGAGTGGGTTCTACTTACTTTTACTACCGGTTCTTGCAAACCAGTCCGAACCAGGGGCAACCCACCACTGCAGTAGCCACTCCCTATCTGGGGAGGACTGTCTCTCTATTCCATTGACGTAACACAGGGGTCTGCAATCTTAAATACTCAAAGAGCCATTTGGACCCGTTTCCCACAGAAAAGAAAACACCAGGAGCCAAAAAACCTGGGTGGGCGTGGCCAACTCGATGACACTTCTGTAGTGGAATGGAAGGACTAAAAAACATTCCCAGGCCAGTCAGAGACAGTTTATTGCGCAAGGTTCAGAGCCAGATTTGTACCTGAAGCTTTGAACAACGAAAGAACTCTGATACAATGATTTTTATACATTTCTAAGACAAAGGATTCAGTGAGATCAGACATTTTCCATATATGGTTAATCATGAGATCATACATCCGATTTTCCTTCTATGGTTACATACACTGTATAATAAGGTCATCTAATTACTTAAAGCATTAATCTTAGTTTACAAAATTATTTTAGCCACACAACTTTTCTTAAGTGCTCGGAGTTGCTAATGGGAGAGTTACTACTATCCTTGGGTAAATTCATTGGATTAAGTAACTCTTTGTAACATATAGTCTTTGTGTCATTCACAGTCAGGTCACTCAGATGTTTTTCCATATGGCAGTCCTTTCCGTGACATCTAGGTCTCAGAAGATACATTACCACTTAAAGGGGTTTAACTGTTTGTTAATGTAATTTCCAACAAGCACTTTCCTCTCTTATAATAATGTGAATAGAGAGGGTCTCTCAGAGTTCATGTATCCAAGCACCTCTTCCCTTTATAATAATGTGAATAGAGAGGGTCCCCCAGAGCCCATATATCTGACTCTGTATGATTCCTATTTTATTCACATTATTTCTTTTATCTACATTATTCTTTATTTGCTCTTTACCTCACTTCCACTGGTCACATGACCCCCCCAGCCACGCCTACCCAGCCGGTCATTAGGGCAGAGAACCAGTTGTTAAAAAACACCAGGAACCACAAAATCCTTTTGACATCTCTCTCTCTCTCTCTCTCCTCCCTCTCTCCCCCTCTCTCCTTCTCTCTCTGTATCTTTCTATGTCTCTCTCTCTCTCTATCCCCTTCTCTCTGTATCTCTCTGTCTCTGCCCTGGCCGCTTCTCCATCCCCCTCCGTTGCCCTTATCTTCTCAGGCCAGATGGGGAGTGACTGGCAGGGGAGGGTGAGGGGCGGGGCCCAGCCAGTGTTGGGATCACCTGACAGGGAGCCACAGCAGAGGGCCCAAAGAGTCACATACAGCTCCGGAGCTGTAGGTTGCTGACCCCTGACCTAACATATCTGTGCCTCCCTTGCAGAACCATTTTTCCAAATTAACCAGTGTGAAATTCCCAAAGCCCTGAGCCCCTTGCTTTGATTCTGGTTCTCCTCCTCTTGAAATCGTGGTTGTCTCCCTCGGAAAGAGTCCTGGAGCAACCTAAGATTTGGGGGAGTGGAGAAGGTAGGGGGAATCTTCTGTATTGCTTTTCTGTTGAAAGGGATCTTAAAAGAGCAGTTCCCATGAAGGGAACAGGCCAAGATCAGTCAGAATTCAATGCAGCTTGAGTGGGATTTATTTCGACCCTCAATTTGTTGCCAGACACTTTTCAGATCGAATCACTGGGAGGGACACAAAATCCAGAGTACTTTCTGGTTGAGCATCTTCCAGATTGGGAGCATTTCCTAAAACTTCTGCAGATGCTGGTTTTGAATGGAAAATCCCTGCCTTAAAACTAAGCAGTGGGAGACTTTCTTGCTCCTTCAAGTTTCTCATCCACCTTCCAGGCTCTGGAAGGGCTCAGATTTAATTCCAGTGATGCCGTTTCTGCAGAGACCCCAGTGGTGACGGTGAGCAGCAGGACGGAGGCCGAGGATGGGATGGAGACGCACGTCTGCCGAGTGGATGGCTTCTACCCCAGAGAGATCGATGCCACCTGGAGGAGAGATGGGGAGGTCTGGCTGCAGGACACCCTCCAAGGGTCTGTGGCCCCCAACGCAGATGGGACCTTCCACTACTGGCTCAGCATCCAGATCGACCCCAAAGACAGGGGCCGTTATCGGTGCCACGTGGAGCACGACGGCCTGAAGGAGCCTCTGGACGTGGCCCTGAAGGGTGAGAGGCTGCTGGGAGGGAAAAGCTGGCGTCTTTTTCCAGATGGAGGATTGAGGGAAAGGAATCTGACGCCAGATGTGTCCAGATGTGAGCACGCTTGAGCTTTAATCCATTGGTTTTTCCCCGTTGTAAGGTCCAAAATGTCCAAAAAGTCCCCCAATAGTGCCGATGAGAGAGACTCAAGCAGAGTCTTGAAAAAAGTAACAGCTTTTATTTTGGCCAAAACAAAACAGCTGGGTGGACAGTTTTCACAGCATACAGGCAGAAAGCATGCAAGGAAAAAGCCACACTTGGGGAGAGTGTGGCTGATATCTCAACACACTCATGAAGCCAATCAGAGACAAAGTTTGTTACCCAATGTGGGCCCTTCTCATCTTCAAAGCGTTCCTTGTCCAAGGAATGTCCAAATCCACTAGGATTTTATAAAGTGGCACTCATACTTCACGTGATCTTGATTCTATGCCGCTGCTTATACAACCCAGGATTGTACTAGCTTTTTTTGGCTGCTGCTCCACACTGCTGGCTCATATTCAAGTGATCATCCACTACAGTGGTGGGTTCCTCCTGGTTCAGCCCGGTTCGGCCGAGCCGGTAGCGGTGACGATATGATGTCACCGCTACCGGTTCTCTTTGTTCGGGAGCTGGGCCCTCCCACCCACCCCCGCATTATTCTTACCTTTTATTTAGCCCCGCCCCAATCTATTCACTGCCTCCGGAGTCCCAGCTGATTGGCTAAAAGGAAAAAAACTGTTTAAACTCTTGCCGCAGGGCTTCAAAAGTCCGCCCTACAGCTGATCAGTGTTAAAAGGCAGTGTGGTGGTAGACCAGTGCGCTCAAAAAACAAATGGGTAGACCGGTACAGCTCTGCAAGCAGTTAAAAGCCTGATAGACCAGTACCTCTGCTAAATCCTAAAGAATTGTCACATGACCATCAGACCACGCCCACAAAATAAGCCACGCCCACAGAACCGGTAGTAAAAAAAATTTAGAACCCACCCCTGATCCACTAGGATGATCGTGACATACTGGGGCAGCCTCTAAAAAGAACACAAATGTTTTTATTGATTTCCGAAAGTTGTTTATATTGTTCTGCTGCTGCAGTTTTTGTTTCTGTAAACTGCTGAGAGTCACAAGATTTCAAAATGCTGCTTCTGAGCTGAACAGCAATAGATAACTGTCAGCTGCCTTCATGCTGGGCAGGTGTGAGACGAAGGTAACGTCATGAGGACACATCTTCTAACAATGGTCAGCAGGGCATCTTCATGCTACCTATAGAGCAGGGGTGTCAAACACATATCATGAAGGCGTCACGTGACATATTCTCCCCTTCGCTAAACCGGGTGTGGGTGTGGCCAGCACGTGACACATCCAGCCCACAGGCCGGGAGTTTGACAGTTCTGCTTTAGAGGAACATGACAATGAACCCTTATCTTTATAAGTTGATGGATTTCCAGTCCGTTGGTTGAATTAGATCTCTCCCTACGATGGCGGTAGCCTATAAGGAGAATCTGTATAAAATCTTCTACTGACGGCATCTACCCCCAGCGAGATTGGCCAAAATGTTCTCAAACCTATCCCCTGAGTGTTAGAGATGTAGACATAAATCTGGAACGTTTTATCACATGCGGTGGACATGTCCCAATGCCAGGAAATATTGGCTCAAAGTTAAGGAATGGCTGGAAGGAATCACGGAACGTAAGATAGAATTGAAACCAGAATTATGTCTATTAGGCATACTAGATCCAAAATTGGGTAAGAATTATCAATACATAATATGACACATAACTAACTGCTGCTAGAATCGCTTTTGCACAAAACTGGAAACAAATAAATACCCCCTCAGATGAAATGGTAATTAGAAAGATACTTGAGTGTGCTGAAATGGATAGGATGACCATGGAGTTAAAAGAAAGAGAGGAATCGGACTATTATAAAACTTGGAATAGACTGTACAAGTGGCTAGAGCCGTGATGGCACGCGGAGCCATATCAGTGGGCACGCGAGCCATATCGGTGGGACTTCTGGAAGTTGGCAAATGAGCCGTTTTTGGCCTCTGGGGGGGTGGGGAAGGCTGTTTTCACCCTCCCCAGGCTCCTAGAGAGGCTCTGGAGCCTGGGGAGAGCAAAAAATGGGCCTTCCAGTTCCACCAGAAGTCGGCAAACAGGCCATTTCCAGCCTCTGGAGGGCATCCAGAGTGGTGGGGAAGAGAGTTTTCGCCTTCCCCAGGCTCCTGGAGAGGCTCTGGAGCATGGGGAGAGCAAAAAACAAGCCTACTGTGCCCACTGTGTCACCGCGTGCCAAAAGCGGGGGGAGTGCGGGAGGGTCAAATGTGCATGCGCGGGAGGACAGGGTAGGGCGCATAGAATTATGCGTGTGGGCACGCGTGTATGTGACCCCCCCCGTGCTCCCCCTGCTTTTGGCACGCGATGGCACGGTGGGCATGTTAGGCCTGTTTTTTGCTCTTCCCCACGCTCCAGAGTCTCTCTAGGAGCCTGGGGAGGGCGAAAACTCTCTTCCCCACCACCCTGGATGCAATAAAGGTTAGCTATTACTGGGCTAGAGAATAGAAGCCAAAACAAGAAATAAAAGTTCTAAAACTATTGACTATAAGATAAAGATAAATGTATATATGTATAACCAGAACGGTTATAATCAGTATTATATTATTATAATATAATTATTATACTATTACTAGAATTGTTAAAATCTATGAGAAGGCAAATATTGAATAGTGAATTACAAAAGTAGACTATACATGCTGATACGGAAAGCTGTAAACTTGTGTTACACTGTTGTGTTGTTTGTTTTTTCTATTTGTATTTGTCGTCTTCTTATTATTTTTCCTTGGGTTTTTTTTTTTTTCACTTGTGATTTTTTTAAGTTGGAAAATGTTCAATAAAAACTATTTTTTTAAAAAAATCTCCCCCCCCACAAGTTGGGACGATTGTTTGGGGTTCTTCTTCAATTATCTGCTCTTTCTTCCAATTCTATTCCAGAATCCAAATTGGGGCTCATCATCGGCTGCATTGTGGCTGGTCTTGTCCTGATGTATGTGATTGCTGGGATCTGGTTTTTCAGTAAGTATCCTTTTCTGGGTGAAAGAAGATGGGGGGATTCCTTCCAAGTCTCCCCCTTTGAGCAGGGGAGACTGCTGGGCTTCTGGGCTTCCTTCTGTTTTCCCAGCCCTCTTGGGGAGCATCTGAGATCTCGGCCTCTTGCTAGAACTCCACTCTCCATTCGGCTGACTCTGAAGTTGAGACAGTCCTGTCTTCTCCAGAGTTGGGAAGAGGCATCACCATTTCTGTCCCTTTCAGAGGCTTTGGCCAAAGAGCAGCCGAGAAGGATACGAGTGCAAATCTTCCTCCTCTCCCGGCTGCTGTTTCCTCCCCTTTCCCCTCCATCCATCTCAGGGGCAACAACTTCTCTTGGGGCAGATCCAGTGGTGAAGTCCGAAGACCTTCCTGCAACTGTTCATAGGAACGTCCAGGAGAGGTTGTGGCTTAAACAAGTGTGAAAACCTCTCCTGGGGCTCTTCTGCATACAGGAGGAGAGATTGGATGATCTCTGATAGCTTCTTTTGAGCTCTCACTGTTTTTTTGTTTTTTGTTTGTCCTTGCAGGGAGACATCAAAAAGGCTACAGACTGGCATAAAGTGAGTGATTTGTCCTCTTTACAGGTGAGCCCCAATTCAGAGGTGGGGATCAGAGACAGAACTTGTTGGGGTGGGGGGGGAATTGCAGTTTGATTGTAATCACTTTCCTTGTACCTGTGTTTGTTCCTGGAAACTCTTGGATTTTCAGCGTCCTTCATTCGGTCAGGGAAGGCGGCCCAGAGCCTGCATGGTGGACCCCGGCCTCCTTTGGAGCAAAGGGTCCCCTCAGGAGTGGGAAATATGGAAATGTGAGAAATGACCAGAAATGCCATGATCCCCAGTGGTTAGAGACCGTTCTGGTGCCATAGCCTGGTCTCCTCTGGTCTCAGAGGTTCCTGAAGCTGAGAGGTTGAATGATGAAGAGTGTGATGATGATGAAGGTTGAATGATGGAGAATGATGGCCTTCTCCTCAGAGCATCCAGGCAAGGCAGAGATTCACTCTGTGTTTTTCTCTCCAAAGTAGGGAACAACCAGGCTCTAAAGCAGCCCCCTCGCAGGTGGAAACTGTGCATATCCGTGCATGTCTGCATGCACACATTTGCATATGTCTGCTCATGCATTCCTGCATGTCCGCGCATGCGTTCGTGCATGCCCTTTCAATTTGGGAATGCACGCACGTGCAGTTTGAGCACTCGGTGTCTAAAAGGTTCGCCATCACTGGGATAGGGTCTCCTGCTTGAACAAGGGGTTGGACTAGAAGACCCCCAAAGTCCCTCCCAGCTGTATTCTTATTGACCCCTCTGTGTGATTCCCCCTCTTCAGGGGTGAAATCCAGCAGGTTCTGACAGGTTCTGGAGAACCAGTAGCAGAAATTTTGAGCAGTTTGGAGAACCGGTAGAGGAAATTTTGAGTAGTTCGGAGCAGGGGTGGGTTCTACTTACCTTTACTACCAGTTCACAGCAGGGCCGCGCGTGCACAGAAGCGTTTTGATGACGTCGGGGTCTGTGGGCGGAGCATCCCGCCGGTTTTACTACCGGTTCTATAGAACTGGTGCTAACCGGGGGCAACCCACCACTGGTTCGGAGACCCAACAAATACCACCTCTGGCTGGCCCCAGAGTGGGGAGGGAATGGGGATTTTGCAGTATCCTTCCCTTGCCACGCCCACCAAGCCACACCCACCAAGCCACACCACGCCCACCAAGCCACGCCCACAGAACCGGTAGTAAAAAAAATTGGATTTCACCACTGTCCCTCTTGGTTCCCTCTCCGACTAACCCTGCCTGTTTTCTCCACCCTCTTTGCAGCCGGACTTTGGCGCTGCACATTCCCAGGATAAGCAGAGAGGAAAGAAGAGGGAATCAACCGTCTTCTGAATTAGGCTGGACTCCTAGGAAGAGGAGCTTAACTAAGTTAGGAACCCGGTTGTTAAGTGAATCTGGCTTCTCCATTGACTTGGCTTTTCAGAAGGTTGCAAAAGGGGATCACTTGACCCCGGGACGCTGCAACCGTCATAAATATGAACCATCCGAATGTAAATCATGTCGCCATGGGGATGCTGCAACGGTCGTAAGTGTGAAAAATTCTCATCAGTCATTTTTTCCAGTGCCATCGTAACTTTGAACAGTCACGAAATGAACTGTTTGATCTGTCCCCGTCCACACACACACACAAACACAGCCAGCCGAGGGTTAAGGAAGCACTTGGAACACACCCAGGTCTTTATCTCCAACTTGGCAGCGATATACACACCGTCTGCCAAGTGCTTTTATTTCCAAAGACAACAGAAAGATAATATACTCAGCCTACAAGAGTCCAACAGAAATAAATATTCCTCTCAGCAGTTTCGGACGAGGCTTTAGTGACTATCCAAGGTTTATTTTTGTTCGTCACAGGGATCACTGGCCACCACCCTCTATTATATAGTCTCTGGGGTGTGGTCCAGTGACTCAGTTCTAATCCCTAGCACGCCTCCTGAGCTGCTGCAATCGTTTATCACGCCTTCGGAGGCATGCGTCCAGGAATGATGTCTCTCCTTCACTCTCATCCGAGACACCTGTCTCCCTGCTAATCTCCTCTCCCTCGGCCGGCACCTGAGACAGTGCCAGAGGGGAGGGGCCTGGAGAGGGAGGCCTGGCTGACTCCTCTTCCTCATGCTCGGAGCTTTCTTCCTCCGATGGGATAGGCTCAGAGGGCAGGGCCACAACACCATTATAAGTCAAGGATCACCTGTACATAATAAAACAGAGCTGTAAAATAATTCCCTCAACACTGTCAAACTCTATTAAGCCCTATTTTGTTAGAAGTCTATAATGATGTTTTAAACGAGGCAAAAATTCCAACCTCATGGAAAGAAGCGACAATTACCCTGATTTACTAAATATATGTATAGCTGTTTAGGAAGTAAAATACTGTATACTTGATATATAATGAAATAGGAGATATGTAAATTTGTATATAGATTAAGAAATATATTACTTTTGAATTTGATGCAAATGTTAGAAACCAGAGACGTTGAGCAATGTCCATTGTTTTACTTTTAAAGCTAATAAAATATTTTTTAAAAAAAAAGAAAAAAAAAACACTGCCAAATTATTTGCTAAGTCTGCACTACTATTAATATTCTCATCGTTCCCACCAGCCATCTCCTTCCACTTATGACTGTATGACTGTAACTTTGTTGCTTGGATCCTTACAATTTATATTGATATTGTTTCCTGATTGCTTATTTGTACCCTATGACTATCATTAAGGGTTGTACCTTATGATTCTTGATGAACGTATCTTTTCTTTTATGTACACTGAGGGCATCTGCACCAAGACAAATTCCTTGTGTGTCCAATCACACTTGGCCAATTTAAAAAAAAATTCTATTCTATTCTAAAGCTCCAGTTTTGATTTGGGACTCTTGCAAGACAATCTTGCTGAACTTTGGGAGGTGTGGAGAACTTGACTTCCTGCTCCAACTGCGTGTGTCATTTACTTACTTGAGCAGCTCATTGAGTAACGTGAGCGAACTGCCTCTCTGCCTGCTTGCGTCTGCTTGGCCTGGAATAGGACAGTTTGTCGTCAACCCACTTCCCCTGGAGTGGGGTGGGAATGGGGATTTTGCAGTATCCTTCCCCCTGGAGTGGGGAGGGAATGGAGATTTTGCAGTATCCTTCTCCTGGAGTGGGGAGGGAATGGAGATTTTGCAGTATCCTTCCCCTGGAGTGGGGAGGGAATGGAGATTTTGCAGTATCCTTCCCCTGGAGTGGGGAGGGAATGGAGATTTTGCAGTATCCTTCCCCTGGAGTGGGGAGGGAATGGAGATTTTGCAGTATCCTTCCCCTGGAGTGGGGTGGGAATGGAGATTTTGCAGTATCCTTCCCCTGGAGTGGGGAGGGAATGGAGATTTTGCAGTATCCTTCCCCTGGAGTGGGGTGGGAATGGAGATTTTGCAGTATCCTTCCCCTGGAGTGGGGTGGGAATGGGGATTTTGCAGTATCCTTCCCCTGGAGTGGGGAGGGAATGGAGATTTTGCAGTATCCTTCCCCTGGAGTGGGGTGGGAATGGAGATTTTGAGTATCCTTCCCCTGGAGTGGGGTGGAAATGGGGATTTTGCATTCCCCTGCCACGCCCACCAAGCCACACCACGCCCACACAACCGGTAGTAAAAAAAAAAAATTGGATTTCACCACTGGAAAGACGCCCCAAGAGACTTTGAGGGTTTTCATCTAAAGCAGGGGTCCCCAAAACTTGGCAGCTTTAAGACTTGTGGACTTCAACTCCCAGAATTCTCTAGCCAGGGATCTCAGGAGAGAAAAGATGGCGGCACAGCAGACCAATCTGGACAAACCGGTAGTAAAAAATGCTACCATTTTTAGGCATAGCTGGCTGGAGACTTCTGGGAGTTGAAGTCCACAAGCCTTAAAGCTGCCAAGTTTTGAAGACCTCTGATCTAAAGCCAAAGAACATTTGGGATTTCTGACCTCCACCAGTTGCCAGAGGATTTGCGGGGCGGTGGTGGTGGTGTTAGAGTCCCCACCCCCTCACTTACGCCCCTCCCCTAGTCCCAGATAACCCTCCCACTTTGCCCCTCCCCCAAAATTTTATCCCTCCCACCCCTCCGTGGGTGGTCCTGGAACGTCCGCCTAGCAACAATGACGATTTAAAGAGCTCGGCCAATCACCGCTCGCTCATTTGCAGCCCCTCCTCCATTGGATTTCAGGAATGGGGGTCGGTGGGCGCAAGTTGCGTTTTGCAGACGGGATGGCTCTGCGCTCTGCGCCCCTCTTGCTTCTGGTGTTGGTCCTATGGGAGATCTGCTGCTTCAGTGAGTCCCCTTCCGGGATCTTCCCCCCCCCCCCCGTTTATAAATTTGCCTCCCCAGATCCTCCTCCTGCTGTTTCAGAATCCCTCCCCCCCCCCCAAAAAAAAGAAAAAAAACGTGGTGCACTTTTGCAGAATTCAAAATTATTATTATTATTATTAGCATCCCACAATACAGTAGTCAGGCAGGGATCTTGGGATTTTCCAACCCGCGTTGCAATCAACCTCGGGCAGGTTTCAGACTGACGCTGATCCTTTTGGATTCTGAAATCTGCACAGAGCTGGAAGTGGATCTGGGGCTCTCTGAGAAGCTGCTGCTGCAAGGGTGGGGAGGAGCAGGGAGAAGGACTCCCAGTCCTCAGCCTGGGAAGGGCCGGGCCTTTTGGACTTTGGCCTGCATTTCTCTGGGCTGTGCAGCTGCTGCCTTTTTTTCCGTGCAAACCCAGTTTAAGAAACTACGATCTAGGCCACTCCATGGATACGATTCATGGATTCATCCTTATAAAAAGTTTCTACTGTTGGAAGGAAAATCCATCTGGTTCAGTTCCAAGCTGGGAGAAAGACACTGGAAATAATAATAATAATAATAATAATAATAATAATAATAATAATAATAATAATAACAACAACAACAACAACAACAACAACAACAACAACAACAAACAACAATAATAATAATAGTAATAGTAATAGTAGTAATGTAAATGAAGCGGGCTCTGATAGATGACCACTGGATAACTTTCTATTCACTCTATTCTAAAAAGCAATGCTTCCGGTTGGAAAAAGTACAAAGTCAGCCAAAATCCTTTTGGTTCCTCTAGGCGGCCTCTAAGTTGTCAGAAGAAAGGAACATTCTAATGACATACAGCTTAAAGGTTGGTTAGGTCAAGGGGATCCACATGAGTTAAAAGTTGTCTATCGTCAGAAGATGATTTGAGTCTATGCTTCAGTAATCTACAAAAAGAAATAACTGTTTTGCAAAGAAACTCAGTAATTAGGAAATGTCAATTAAAAATGACAAATGTATATGACCATATGAATTGCTGAGTTAACAGAATCCTTTGTCTAGAAGGGTATAAAACCATTGTACCTAATTTCTGTCTTTGTTCAACACTTCATGTACAGAGCCTTGAACCTATTGCACAATATATAAATTGTCTCTGATTAATCCAAAAGTTGTGTTTGTCTTATTAAATCCACAACAGTAATAATAATAATAGTAATAATAATAATAGTAGTAGTAGTAGTAGTAGTAATAATAATAAACACAACACGCCAGAGATCATAGTTGTCAAAAACCGAAACATACAATTTATTGACACCAGGAGATGCCAGAGTCGAAGAAAAAGAACTGGAAAATATCATGAAATATCGCGAACTTCTTGGGCAGATCCAATTTGAACTGAGCTGTTTTGCCAACTCTTTCTCATGGTGGCTGCTTAGCTCCAACAACTGCTTCCTGTTTTGTTTTGTTTTTTAATTAGATTTATATGCCGCCCTTCTCTGGAGACTCAGGGCGGCTTACAGTGCGTTAAGCAATAGCCTTCATACTTTTGTATATTTTTATACAAAGTTAGCTTATTGCCCCCACAAACTGGGTCCTCATTTTACCTACCTTAGAAAGGATGGAAGGCTGAGTCAACCTTGAGCCTGGGGAGATTTGAACTTGCAATAATTGCAGACAGCTGAATTTTAATAACAGGCTTTTAGTCTGTTGAGCTTGTGTTGGGGCCCTAAGGAATCCGGATGGGCAGGCGAGGAGTGGCTGGGGAGGGTGGGGACGAGTAGAGGCCATCGAAGGCGCTCCTCGATGTGAGTGACATTGAGTTGGCCACACCCACCCAGCCACATGGCCACCTAGCCACGCCCACCCAGCCAGTCATTAGGCAGATCATATTAGTGGTCCGCGGGATTTAAAAGTATGAATTTAATGGTCCCTGAGGTCCGAAGGGTTGGTGACCCCTGCCTCACAAGTTCTGGGTCCCGCAGCTGAAGCCTCCTAATTCTGCCCCTTTGGGTCTCTTTCAGGCTCCTCCTTGCACTCCCTCAAGTATTTCTACATCTCCGTCTCAGACCTCAGTCAAGGGCTGCCCCACTTTGGCGTTCTGGGCTACGTGGACAGTCAGGTGTTTGTCGTCTACGACAGCAAAAGCAGGAAGTTCCAGCCTCGAGCCTCCTGGATGGAGAAAATGGAGAAGGACTATTGGGACACTCAGAGCCAGATAGGGCAGGTGACCGAGGAGGTCTACAGAGCAGCTCTGGAGACCCTGAGGAATCGCCACAATCAGAGCAAAGGTGAGTGAGGGGTTGGGTGGCTCCCCTTCCCCCATCTCCCCCCCTCCCGCTAGGAGCAGGTGGGAGGGGTGGAAGAAAAGGAGCCCCTCCTAGGAGAAAAGCTTTTTTCTAACTTTTTTGAAAAGGTGATTTTACTATTTAAACTAAGGGTTTGAGTTCTCCAACCTTGACAACTTTAATACTTGTGGACTTCAACTCCCATAATTCCTCAGCCAGCGCATGCTAAAAATGGTAGCATTTTTTACTACCGGTTTGCCCGAACCGGTCCAAACCGGTAGCATTTCACTTCTGCTGTGCCGCCATCTTTTCTCTCCTGAGATCCCTGCTGCTTTTTCTTATCCAGGGAAGCCAAAGGAGGACTTGCCAGCTGCCCTTTTCCTGGCGAGGTTCAGGCAGTCCTTCCTGGGGAAGACACAGAGACCCAGGAAGATACGAGGGGAGGAAAGGTGTCAGTACCTCTATCCGGTGTCAAAGTCCTGCAGAGCGGGGACGGAGCGGATTGCTGCCTCTCCTGAGAACTCCACAAAACCATCATCCTGTCCGTCTTTCAGGCCTTCACATGATTCAGCAGATGTATGGCTGTGAGCGCCGGGGAGATGGGAGCAAAGGAGGGTTATATCACTTTGGATACGACGGGAGGACTTTCATCACCTTCGACAAGGAGACCGTCACCTGGGTGGCTCCCAATCCCCAAGCCCAAATCACCCAGAGGAAATGGGACGCTCTTCCTGGATTCAGTCAGAGAGTGAAGTCCTATCTAGAGGAGGAATGCATTGGGTGGCTGGAGAAGTATCTATCCTATGGGAAGGAGACGCTGCTGAAGACAGGTGAGCTTCTGGATCCAGGCTGGATTTTCCCTCCTTTGTGAATGGATTTCCTGTGCACATTTAGCGTTTTTTGGCTCCCTGGTAGACCTGGAAGGAATCCTCCTCCTCTTCCAGCACCTTTCATTCAGAATAAAGCTAGAAGGGACCTTGGAGGTCTTCTAGTCCAACCCAGTGGTGAAATGTAAAATTTGTTACTACCAGTTCTGTGGGCGTGACTTGGGGGTCTCGTCAGAGACTTTTGTTTTCTTTTAAAAGCAAACAAAAAGAAAACAAAAGTCTCTGATGATCAGGCAACTCAGCTGGGATTGTCAGAGCCTTTTAAAAGCATTTTATTTACAACCTCTTCGGCTGAAGAAGTTGTAGAAAAAGTGCTTTTAAAAGGCTCTGATGAACCCAGCTGAGCCGCACGATCATCAGAGGCTTTTTTTTAAAGAAAGGATTTGTAGAAAAAATGCTCTCTTTTTTTTGGTAAATATTTTTTATTTATTTTTTCAAATTTAAACATAAAAACATAACTTTCAAGAGCAAAAATCTCAATCCGGTCATAGATGGTTACCACGCTTACATTCCTTTCACAAGCTCAATTCACAATTTCCATTACATCTTTTATAAATAAACAATAAGGTAGGTAAAATGAGGACCCAGTTTGTGGGGCAATAAGCTGACTTTGTATAAAATATACAAAAGAATGAAGGCTATTGCTTAACGCATTGTAAGCCGCCCTGAGTCTCCGGAGAAGGGCGGCATATAAATCAAATTAAAAAAAAAATGGCCATAAATGCAGGCTGGTTGCTTTGAGTCCAAAAGGAAATGACATTATTGCGGGGGGTGGGTGGGTTGAAAGTAGCCCTGGGAAGGCTGATCATAACTACAAACGGTCACTAAAGTGACTCGTTATAAGTGAAGGACTACCTGTATTGCTGAAAATGGGTGATTGAAATGCAGCATGTCAACGTTTCCATGGCAGTCTTAAAGGAAGACATCAAGAAACCACTACAGTTTTTTTTAATCCCCGTTCCTTTGGGCAACAGGTGAAACTTTAGCTCATCCTAAAAGTTCAACTCAATAGCAACTTCTGGACAAGCAGACAGTGCTCTGTTGCTTTACTATATTCACTATATTTTTCAGGCTAGAATGGGTAAGATTTGAAGTGCTCCTATGATTGCCAATGGCAGTAGCATGTACTTGAACATATTTTATTTTTAAAACCGCTCCTGCATTCCTTCCATGCCTTGATGTTTCCTTTCTTAGAGTACTGGATTGAATGAAATTGAAATTCAATCCAGATAAGCCTAAAATACAACCGATTTGGGGATACAGGTTACCAGAGGCCTGGAGTGAAGAAATGGTTAGATTTTCTGGCAGGCCTTCCAATCCATCTCTCAGAATGACTGCTCTGTTGGCTTTCACAGAGTGTAAACAGATTTATTATATGCCAAGATGGGCTTCTCTGTAATTTTTAGCATTACGGCGAATATTTACTACATTTTAACTTTTCCCTGTACTTTAAGGCAGTGAAGCAAAGCAGAATGAATAGAGATGAGCTGGGGATCAAATGTCATCTGGAATTTGGAATGGTGGAAATCTCTTTACTTTAAAATAAAACATGCACACACCACTGTACAAGACACAGTTGTCTTCCTATTGTTACAATTATTGACGGACCACACAATAGTTAGGGGTTCCCCTAATTGTCACTTCACTCAGGATGGACTGTCCCAGATCAATTTCGGCTGAGATAAGCTAATTTACTTTGAAGTAAGTTGTTTGGGCTTTGCACATCTCCTGTCTTCATATTCTTGTAACAAGATTTTGAATTTGCAAATATTGTCAGTCATAAAAGATAAAGCAAATTATTGGAAAAACACATCAAAAAACCATACACATATTTTTGAAACTCACATTTTCTATAATTAATTTTTATGTATTTTTTGATAGGATTGAAATTTATGTTTCAAGGAATACAGACTGTGCCATTATTCTGGCTTGTAAAGTATTATAAATTATAATTGCAAATTCCTCTTCCAAGTGCAATAGCAAAATCATTTTTAAATATTTTAAATTCAGTCCAAGTAGTATAAGACTTTTAGAAAAAAATAGAGGATGTTTGGTAATATTATATTTATTATATGCTGGGATCCTTATAGAGACTTCTACCAGTCAAATAACATGCAAGCCGGGATGTGTAAGAATTGCTAAAAATGCCCATTATTCATTAATGAATTGAGCTAATTACAACACAATTCTACTTGATCTAAAAATACACATTGGAATTATTTGTGGACAACAGTTTATTCAGTTTATTGGCTCAAATGGGAAGTAATAGAACAAGGGATCCAGTTAGATTTCCGGTTTTGCTTTTGTACTGATATAGCAGCATAGTTACACAATGCATAAACTTAATATCACTACTAATTACCCAATCATCTCTATTCATCCAAGTGGGGAGAAAGGTATTGGAGAAAGGTATTGGGTGTCAGAGGCAAAGGATAATATGCCACAGAAAATAGTAGTATTAATATTTAAGTCTTTTTTAACCATGTCATGGGACAATATTCTCTGCTGCTCTGCATCAGTGCTTTGCTGTTCTTAATAACTAAATTTTCATTAAAATATAGAGTTAAGTAATATAGAGCAATAATATACAGAAATTGCAACTCTTTCCAATCCCATCAACTATCAGATCAAATATCTGACCTATATGTTTCATCTAAACAACCACTTAATCATTTTATAGTATATTGAATAGAAACACACATCCAGTCTAATAAAACCAGACTATTGACAGAATCATACAAGCGTCTCTCAAAATATAGAAAAAAGCTGGGAGAAAGAGAACTGTTCCCATCTGTAGAGAACCATCTCCCCAGATTGATCAAAAAAGTCCATGGTGTGTGTGTGTGTGTGTGTGTGTGTGTGTGTGTGTGTGTGTGTTGAATGTGAGCAGAATTCTAACATTCTGGACAATTCCCAGTATTTTGAACATATAGTTCTATTCAGCCACATATTTCACAACCCAGGAAGTTTTTGACCAATGATATTTTGGCCACATGTTGGGAGTGTTTGCCATCTCCTTGCAAAAATACTTTTGATTATTCTCAACCATATTAAAAGAAAATTAACAATAAGTGATTAGGGTTTATTGCCTTTCATTATCAACCAATCAGCTGCAATTCTTAGGCTGAGGCTAAATAATCTTTTAAACAGTTCATTTTAGCTGGTAGAAAATGAATCCAAATAATTACTTAGAAAATAATCCTTCTGATATCTTATGTAATGTATGAGGAAACAGAATTGTGATAGTCTTTTCAAACAACTGCCGGCTCATTTCATCAGCAGGGGATGAAAATAAAAGTTATTTTTCGAGAACTGCCAGTTACGGTAAAACTTTTTGAAAATCACTTCAAGAAGAAGTTTTTTTATTAACATTATTGCAAAACTATCAGAAAGATTACGTCAAATGTTAAAATAACCATACCAACTAGTGAAAGCAAAAATAAAATAACAAATTCTGCAGATGCCAACTTAGAAAGGGCTATGTGTGATATATATATATATATATATATTATATATATATATATTATATATATATATATATATTTCTGCTTGTTCTCCAGTTTATAAAATATAATATAATATAATATAATATAATATAATATAATAATATAATATAATATAATATAATATAATATAATATAATATAATATATTATATTATAATATGTGGGGAAAACCCGGAACCTTCAGTCGTGTTTTCACCAGATGTGCCAATATGACGCCTAATAAATCTGTACTTTGAGGAACACCTAGGCCTCAGAGGTTTGATTGCGTTGGATCTGTTTCTTGGAACTCTGACAGTTGGAGCATTCACAACTTCTGGAGGCAAATTGTTCCACTAATTAATTGTTCTAACTGTCGGGAAATTTCTCCTTATTTCTAGCTTGCTTCTCCCCTTGATTAGTTTTCATCTGTTTCTTCTCATCCTGCCCTCAGGTGTTTTTGGAGAACTAGAAAAGGAATTTCCCATCGGAAGGCAGAGCAGGAAGATCCAGGGGGGCTGTGTGGCTTCACTGTTGCTCCCTTCACTTTCCCCTTTGCTTCCCATATCTCCCCAGGAAGCAATTTGGATTCTCCCAGAGGCTCCCACGGTCTCTGGTCTCACCTGGATATATCGCCTTCCCCTCCCTTTCCCCCCTCCCCATTTCATAAAATCTCCCCTAAAATCTGCACTGAACAGCAATCCATGCTGACCCTCAGTGAGGCGAGAATGGATTTTTCATGTGAGTGAAAAGTTGGGATAACCAGGTGGGGGGTTTCCTGCTGCTTTGAGGGTCCTAGGGTTGGAGCCCCCCTTTTCCATTCCATTCCACTCCCACTGCTGATTATCCCAGGCGCCTGCAATACATCAGATTTACTCTGGATCTCAAATATTTTCTTCCATTTCTATAGAAGATGCTCAGGAAATTCTCCTCTTCTGGTGCTGATCTTGCCTTTTGTCAGCACATGGAAATCTAGAAATGCCCCTCGGCCAGTTTGGGAAGATAGCCATCTGGGCTGTCCAACTCTTTATACAATGAAGTCTCTCCACAGGAAGCTCTAAGATTAGAGTGTCTCAAACTCTGTGTGAACTTCAACTCCCAGAATTCCCTCTCACCCTGCAGAAACTCATGGGCTCTCCCATGGTGAAATCCAATTTTTTTTACTACCAGTTCTGTGGGTGTGGCTTGGTGGGCGTGGCAGGGGAAGGATACTGCAAAATCCCCATTCTCTCTCCACTCCTGGGGGAAGGATATTGCAAAATCTCCATTCCCACCCCACTCTGGGGCCAGCCAGAGGTGGTATTTGCTGGTTCTCCGAACTACTCAAATTTTCCACTACCGGTTTTCCGAACTGCTCAAAATTTCCGCTACTGGTTCTCCAGAACCTGTCAGAACCTGCTGGATTTCACCCCTGGGCTCTCCCCACCCTGGCCCGACCCACTGCCAAGCTGGGGCTGCTGGGGAATTCCTGCTGCCAAATCCATCTTTCCAGGTGGGATGGAGGAGCTCAACTGCCGTCCCCTCAATAATATATGTGTGGAAGGTCCTAGAGACGTTTTGGATGAATCAAAGACAAACACAGAAAATTATTTCAATCTCTATCATGCAAATTTCTTACCCAGGAGCTTAAAATGCTTACAGCCCTTCCTTGGAAAGTCTTCCAGAGCAGCAGAGATTTTCAAAATAATTCACACTATTTATTTGGGCATTACCTGTGACTGCACGGAAAAAGGCACAACGTAGAATAATAGTTGAAAGGGACTTTGGAGGTCTTCTAGTCCAACCCCCCGCTCAAGCACTAGACCCTATATACTATTTAACATAAATGGTTGTCCAGTCTATTTTTGAAAGCCTCCAGTAATGAAGCTCCCACAACATCTGAGGGCAAAGCTGTTCCATTGGTTGATTGTTCTCACTGTCAGAAAGTTCCTCCTCGTTTCTAGGTTGAATCTCGCCTTGGTCAGTTTCCATCCATTATTCCTTGTCTGGCCTTCATTATTCCTTGTCTGGCCCTCCCTTGATGTTGTTGTGTGGTGGTGCAGTGGTTAGAATGCAGTATTTCAGGTTAATTCTGCCAACTGTTAGCAGTTCGATTCTCACCAGGCTCAAGGTTGACTCAGCCTTCCATCCGTCAAGGTTGGTAAAATGAGGACCCAGATTGTTGGGGATAATATGCTGACTCTGTAAAACTGCTTAGAGAGGGCTGTAAAGCACTGTGAAGCGGTATATAAGTCTAAATGCTATGGCTATTGCTGTTGATTGCTCTCACTGTTAGGAAATTTCTCTTTAGTTCTAGGTTGCTTCTCTCCTTGGTTAGTTTCCATCCACTGTTTCTCGTCTTGGCTTAGTTTGACCCCATCATCTTTGTAGGAGCCCCTCATCTATAGGAACGCTGCTATCATGTCACCCCTCGTTCTTCTTTTCATTAGACTGGACACACCCAATTCCTGTAACCGTTCTTTGTACGTTTTAGCCTCCAGCCCTGTACAGGATCTGCACAGCCAGAGAAATAAAGGCCAAAGTCTTGTTTGCTCTGGGTGTGTCTCCCAGTCCTTCCCAGTCCCAAGGCAAAGGCCACGGAGTCCTTCCTGGTGCTCCCTACAATTCCAGCAGCTTCTCAGAGCCATTGGGGAAGGAGAGGCCCAGCTCCACTTCCAGTTTTGGGTAGATTTTAGAATCCAGAAGGATCAGAGTTCTTCCCTAACCGCAAGAGAGAAGGGGTGGTGGGGGTGGAATTTAACTCTGTTCATGACAGAGCAGTGAGAAGGCCTGAAATCTGGCCTAGAGGAGACCCCCGGTGACTGCAACCCAAGCTGGAAACATCCCAAGGCTGAAAAATCCTGACTACCCACGGAACAATAATACTTTCTGCATATTTTTAATTCTGCAAAACGGTCTCACGTTGAGGAGGGGATCGGAGACGGAAGGAGGAGACCCTGGGGAGGAAAATCTCTACCTGCCCCAGAAAATCTCGTTTTCAAGAGGCCACTGGACTTCCTGATTTTTCTCCGGAGACCTTTCGCTTCTCATCCAAGAAGCTTCTTCAGCTCTGACTTCCATTCCCCAGTCAGAGCTTCCAAGGAGCTTCTTGGATGAGAAGCCAAAGGTCTCCGGAGAAAAACCAGGAAGTCCAGTGGCCTCTTTAAAAAAAATAAAGCACCTTTGGGACAGCCATGATCTGGATGACGAAGAATCTCCATAGAGAAGTTTCTCTCCCAGAAAGAAACTCTTTTTTTTTAAAAAAAAAAATTGATTTATATGCCGCCCTTCTCCGGAGACTCAGGGCGGCTTACAATGCGTTAAGCAATAGCCTTCATACTTTTGTATATTTATACAATATAGGATTGTAGGATATTAGGATATCCTTGAGGATATTAGGGTTTAGGGTGCCCAGGGTGGGGGACAGGAGTGGGGGTGGAGGAGAAACTAATCAAGGAGAGAAGCAACCTAAAACTAAGGAGAAATTTCCTGGCAGTTAGAACAATTAATCAGTGGAACAACTTTCCTTCAGAAGCTGTGAATGCTCCAACACTGGAAGTTTTAAAGAAGATGTTGGATAACCATTTGTCTGAAGTGGTGTAGGGTTTCTCGCCTAGGCAAAGGGTTGGACTAGAACGGGGGTCTCCAACCTTGGCAACTTGAAGACTTGTGGACTTCAACTCCGAGAATCCCTCAGCCAGCAAAGTCCACAAGTCCACAAGTCTTCAAGCTGCCAAGGTTGGAGACCCCTGGACTGGAAGACCTCCAAGGTCCCTTCCGAATCTGTTATTCTATTCTAAGATCATGAGGGAGGGCTCTTTAGGGAGGTTATTCAAGGAGTGCTTCTCTGGGCATAGTTAAGGGTTTTACATCGGGTAAAACAAAACTGATATTGTATATGATAACAGCAGCAAGATTGTTGATAGGTAAATATTGGAAAAATGAAGCTTTGCCCACGATCGAGGAATGGACTTTGAAGATGGCCGGTTTTGCAGAGATGGCGAAGATTTCAGCATACTTAAAAGATTGTTCACAAGAGACTTATGAATGGGAATGGAAAAGGTGGATAGAATATGTTCAGAACAAATATCAAACTAGAAAGTATCAAATAGCTTTTATTTGAAAATAATGTTTTAGAAATATTTTAATGTAATGAGGTAAAAAGAAAAATTATACAGGGGAGGGAGGGGTTCAAGTTTACACATAAGTGTTATATTAAGGGGTTTTTTTGTGTGTTTTTTTTTACGAGTTATGAGTATATTATAGGGAAGTCTGGGGGGAGGGGAGGGTTAGGGAGGGTTAGGGAGGTTGGGAAGTTTGGGGGGGTGGAGGGGGGGGGAAAAGGGGTGAAAATGTAATTGTAAAACTTTTGCAATTAAAAAAAAAAAAAAGGAGTGCTTCTCTGGGGACTCTGACCCTGCTGCATTCACACCGCAACCTTTAACCCAAGAGCAGAGTCCCATCAACGCTTTGTTGTCCCCCCCTGAAAGTAGCCCGAGAGGGAGAGGGGTGGTGGTGGACCAGAAAGAGGACTGAATCAGGATTCTATTTCTGGGAATAATTATTTTTTTTGGGGTGGGGGAGAGAGATTCCCTGGATGGATTCCCACCAGAAGACAAAGGGGCCGGAATCCCCGATGACGCCCCCTAAGGACTCCCCTCGAAGCAGCCCTCCCGTAAGGTGATGACCGCCAGCACCAGAAGCGACAGGGGCGCAGGGCGCGGAGCCATCCTATCCGCAAACCTCTCCCTGCGCTCCGCTTCCTTGAATTTGCGGGCAAAAGCAAACAAACCGATAGCGCAGCAATCGGGAGGGAGCCTGCGATTGGCCCAAAGCTCAACGAATAGTAAAAAACAACAACAACAACATTCGTCCTCGTGTCGTCATGGTTGCTAGGCAGACGTTCCAGGTGCAACCTCGGAGAGAGGCAAGGGAAAAGAAAAGCGAAAGTTCTTCCCAGGTATTCCGCCTCTTGGGGAGGGGCAGAACTGCGGGGCTGGGAAAAGAAGGGGGAGGGTTATCTGAGTTTGGAGGGGGTGGGGACGACTGGGTCCCCCTCACACCCTGCACAGACCCTGGTAGCCGGGGATCAGGTGTGGGTCAGAAGTGATCTAAGGTTTGTATGAAAACCCTCAAAGTCCCTTGTGCCCTCTTTTTCAAGGGAAAGAAGATCCCTCTTTTTATGGGAAAAGATCGGGGATCCCAAAGACAGGTAGTCCTCAACATACGACCACAATGGAGCCTCAAATTTAATGTTGCTAAGTGAGAAATTTGTTAAATGGGTTTTTCGCTCCTGGTTTATGACGTTGCTTGCCACGTTTGTTAAGTGAATCGCTGCAGCAGTTTATTTATTTATTATTTATATTTATTTATTATTAAAAATTTTATACCTCCCTTCTCCCGAGGGACTCAGGGCGGTGCACAGACACAATAAAACACGTATATCCATAACATTTAAAAACAATTTAAAACATATTAAATAATTTGGCCCTATATTTAAAAAAAAAACAAAACTAAAACACCCATTAAAATGTGTTATTTAAGCCAGCCCAGCCTGTTGAAACAGTAAAGACTTAAGGGCACGGCGAAAGGTACGTAGGTCAGGGATCATATGTATCTCCGGGGGCAGTTCATTCCAGAGGGCAGGTGCCCCCACAGAGAAGGCTCTGCCCCTGGGGGTCGCCAGTCGACATTGTTTGACCGACGGCACCCTGAGGAGTCCCTCTCTGTGGGAGCGTATTGGCCGGTGGGAGGCTATCGGTGGCAGAAGGCAATCTCGTAGTTAAATTAGTAGCACGGTGGTTAAGTGAATCTGGGGTGTTTTTGTTTTGTTTTTTAGATTAATTGTGACTCTTTTACAACCTGTGGACTTCAACTCCCAGAATTCCTGAGACAGCTTGGCTGTCTCAGGAATTCTGGGAGTTGAAGTCCACAGGTTGTAAAAGAGCTACAATTGCCCACCCCTGCACTGGTTGATTGCTCTCACTGTCAAGAAATTTCTCCTTATTTCCAGGTTGAATCTCTCTTTGTTCAGTTTCCATCCATTATTCCTTGTCCGGCCTTCAGGTGCTTTGGAAAATAGCTTGACCCCCCTCCTCTCTGTGGCAGCCCCTCAAATATTGGAAGACTGCTATCATGTCTCCCCTGGTCCTTCTCTTCACTAGGCTAGCCATGCCCAGTTCCTGCAACCGTTCATCGTATGTTTTAGCCTCCAGTCCCTTAATCATCCTGGTTGCTCTTCTCTGCACTTTTTCTAGAGTCTCAACATCTTTTTTATAGTCGGGTGACCAAAACAGGATGCAGTACTCTAGGTGTGGTCTTACTAAGACTTTATAGAGTGGTGTTAGTACCTCACTTGATCTTGATTGTATCCCTGTGAAGACTTTAGTTTTCTCTACATTGAATTTCAGTATTCAAGTCTGTCAAGATCCATCTGGATCTTGAGCCGATCATCTAGGGTGTTGGCTATTCCTGCCAGTTTTGTATCATCCGCAAATTTAGTAAGTTCCCCTTCTATTCCCTCATCTAAGTTGTTTATGAAGATATATATATATATATATATATATATATTTATTGAAAAGTTTTATAGGAAATACAAACATTTTCTCCCCTCCCCCTTCCCCCCTCACCCCATCCCTCCCCCCTTGCCCTCCCACCCATCCTTTCCCCCTCCCCCTTCCCCCCCACCCCCCTCCCTAGACTTCCCAGAACAAGCACAGGGTACA
The DNA here is from genome assembly GCF_029531705.1 of Pantherophis guttatus. The sequence goes on along the minus strand of NW_026844032.1, from coordinate 1,644,397 downwards.
GCATTCACAAACATAGAACTAAAATGTGCTAACAAATTATTGACTTCAGATTCTCTCTAGGTCTTTAACTCCTTAAAGCTCAAAACCCTATAAACATAAACTAGAGATTGAAAATGTTTCATTCATAAGCTATAGAAATCTTCTTAGTCCAATACTTGTTTTGAATATAGTCGAGCCATCTTCTCCATTCCAATATTTATCTTTTGTTTGAATGGTCTTTAAGATATGATGAAATTTTTGCCATCTCTGCCAAATGTACGACTTTTAGTGTCCATTCCTCAATAGTAGGAGGATCTTCCTTCTTCCAATACTGTGCCACCAGTAACCTGGCAGCTGTTATTAAATTCAAAACCAACTTAGTCTCTATTACAGTACAATCCGTAACTATTCCCTACAAAAAAAAAAACTGTGGTGTAAATTTAATATTTTTCTTTAAAATATTTTGAATAATCCACCATATTTTTATCCAAAAAGCCTTAATTTTTTTACATGTCCACCATATGTGAAAATACGTAGCATCTTCACACTCGCATCGCCAACACTTAGGTTGTAAGTTTGGATACATACAGACTAGTTTTTTTGGATCTAAATGCCATCTATAAAACATTTTATAAAAGTTCTCTCTTAAGTTTTGGGCTTGTGTAAATCTTACATTTCTAATTTATGAAGATATTGAAGAGTTCTGGGCCTAAGACAGAACCTTGTGGTACCCCACTGCTTACTTCCCTCCATGTAGACGTAGACCCATTAAGAACTACTCATTGAGTATGGTTTGTCAGCCAGTTACGAATCCATCTGGTACAGCGATGAAACGCACTTACCTCCGCTACCGTTTCGGGAGTGAGTGTGCGCACCTCTTTTGCACATGTGCAGAGCCTTCTGCACATACACAGAGAGTCAAAAACAGGACGTAATGACGTCCCGGCAGGTGGGCGGAGCCTCCCACCACTAGCGCTACCGGTTCACGTGAGCCGGATAGATCCGGCCAGATTTCACTGCTGATCTGGTGATGACGCTATCTATCCCACTTTTGTCTAGTTTACCAAGAAGTAGGTTGTCGTCTACTTTATCGAATGCCTTGCTGAAGTCTACGAATATTATGCCCACAGTATTTCGCTGGTCTACTAATTTAGTCACTATGTTGAAAAATGAAATAAGATTGGTTGGATTGGGGACCCTTGTGTTGTGGCTCCGTTGCCTGAGCCTGGGCTATCGACAGATGCAGACTCTGAGAGTGAGGGAGAGGAGTTGGCAAGGCCTCCCTCTCCAGGACCCTCCTCTCTGGCAATGCCTCCAGAGGACACCGAAAGCTAAAAGATAGGCTCAGAGCCAAGCACATCCCCGCAGCCACAGGTGGACAGCGACGAAGAAGATAAGTGCTGGCTGGAGCCTGAGTCACTGGACCACACCCCACAGGGTATAAATGTGGGTGTGGTGGCCGGTTCAATGTTTGTGACAAACAAAAACTAGAAATAATCCATGATCTCTGTGTTGCTGGACTTTGCCTGCTTTATCGGACTGCATTTGGATTAATCCTTGTATTGTTGAAACTCTGCCTGCTTTATTGGAATGCTTGCAGTCTAATCTTTGTTTTGTGTGAGTAAAGTCTGAATTGGCAGCTAGCCACTGGGTTGCTGCCAGCTTTATCTTCAAAGAGTTTTGTCGTGTGGCTTATTAACTCCGGGCCGTCCGTGGGGGTGCGTGTGTGGTACGGGGACAGAACATCTTGTCTTAAGGCTACTGAAGGAGGCGGCAGATGTGATCTTGGAACCACCGGCTTAAATTTTTCAGAGCTCCTGGAGTATGTGGGAACTGCCAAAGGACTGGAAAAGAACCAATGCAGTTCCAGTCTTCAAAAGGTGGGGGAAAAAGGTGGATCCAGGAAACTACAGACCTACGTCACCTTGCCATCAGTATCTGGAAAAATCCTGGAAAAGATCATTCGCAGATTCGTGAGCACCTAGAAACAAACACGGTGATTACTAGAAACCAGCAATGGGTTTCAATCTCATGACTAATACATCAAGCAAAGGGTCACCCCCCACACACACTGCATGGGGTTTTCATTTGATTAATTTTGGGCTCCCCCACTCAGAATGCTCCCTGCATCTTAATGAGATGCAACAGAAAACACACCAGAAACGTGACAGAAAAGGCCAGATAGTCCTCAACTTATGACCATTCATTTAATGACGGCTTCAAGTTATGACAGCCTCGGAAAAAACTTACATTCTGTCCTTGAAATGACCACCATTGCACTACCCCGTTGGTCACAGGATTGCAAATCGGGCTCTTGGAAATGCCAACCCTTGATATAGGTGAATAACCCTAGAGTTCTCCAACATTGAAATATAGCCAAAGTGAGCATCTAATTTCCAGAAAGTGAGTTTAAAGATCTGGTGAATAGTTTGGAAGTGTGAAGCCGAATGGAAATGCCCGATTTCCTCCTTTCATCTCTTATTGCAGAAAAAGCAATGGTGACCAACCTGCCTTCCATTGAGGACCTGTATACTGCACGAGTCAAAAAGAGGGCTGTGAAAATATTTACAGACCCCACGCATCCTGGACATAAACTGTTTCAACTCCTACCCTCAAAACGACCCATCTCCTCCGATTTATGACTGTATGACTGTAACCTTGTTGCTGGTATCCTTAAGATTTATATTGACTGTTTCCTAATGATTGCTTATTTGTTCCCTATGACTATCATGAAGTGTTGTACCTTATGATTCTTGACGAATGTATCTTTTCTTTTATGTACACCGAGAGCGTATGCACCAAGACAAATTCACAGTTGGCCAATAAAGAATTCTATTCTATTCTATTCTATTCTGTTGTTCTGTTCTGTTCTGTTCTGTTCTATTCTATTCTATTCTATTCTATTCGTCTTGATTATGATTTTGCAACCTTCCCAACCAGCTGGATGAATGACAAGAACAATGATCGTAAAATCAGGTATGGTCTCACTTAAAGACCATATTGTTTAGCAACTGAAATTCCAGGACCCAATTGTGGTCGTAAGAAGTTGAGGATTATCTATAATGGCTAGGTGGGTAAATTGATGAGACGCTTCAAATTAATGTGATTTTTTTACGGTCCGTTGGGAGTGGTGGGAGAGGCGTGTTTCAGGCTAGAAATCCATGCACTGAGACTACCTGAGAGTAGTTAAAACAGTTTTCACTTCCAAATAAAATCCTTGTGCATTAGACACCAGTGATCTTCTGGGGAATGAAAACAAATTTAATATCTTCGCAGGCTGCAAGCCTTTGTTTTTTATGCCCATCTCGCAGTGCTGAGCCGCAGTACCCATCATCCACATCTGGCACAACCAATAGCACTACGATAGGTGCAAAAGATATTTCCAGTTGTGGACGATGGGTCCCAGATGGAAATGCTAGTAGTCCTCGACTTACGACCATAATTGACTTCAAGATTTATGTCGCTGAGTGAAACATTTGTTAAGTGAGTTTTGCCCCATTTTACGATTTTTCTTGCCAACGGCTGTAACTTGCTTTTTTCAGTGCCGTTGTAACTTCGGTCACTAAATGAACTGTTGTAAGTTGAGGACTACCTATAGATGCTATAATGTCTGGCCTGGCCTAAATCTTCTCCCCTTTTTTAAATGTAAATTTTAATTTGTTTTTAAATTATGGGGTATTTTAAATTCAGCCAAATTATTTAATTCGTTTTTATTCTATTTTAAATTTTTGTATTTATGTGTTTTATCCTCTGGCTGTTCACCGCCCTGAGTCCTTCGGGAGTAGGGCGGTATAGAAATTTAAATAAATAAATAAATAAAATAAAATGTCTGACATTGAATACAATGATTGTTTCTATAGAACAGAGTTTTTCAAACCTAGGGACTTTAAAGATGTGTGGACTTCAACTCCCAGAATTCTATGCTATGCTGGCTGGGGAATTCTGGGAGTCGAAGTCCACATATCTTAAAGTCCCCAAGTTTGCAAAACTCTTAATCAGATGAACTTGAAGATCTCTTTCAACACTTACATTCCATGAATGTTTGTAAATTAGATTTGTGGAACTCTCAACGTCTCTTTTTCTTCTGATATCTTCTAAGAGTTTCACGCAATGCGATCCAGAAGAGCACCAAATCCAGTTCTCTGCATCTCTATTCTTTACCATAAAACCCACCATCTTGTGAGATAAATTCCTGTCAGCTTGTGAGATAAATTCCCCTAACCTCCTCCTAAAAAACATTATGTTAGGCATACGCAGCACCCTTTAGAGTGGTGCGGTGGCCTAGAGGTGAAGCTGTCGCCTCACAATCGGGAGGCTGTGAGTTCGATCCTAGGTAGAGGCAGATATTTCTCTCTCCGGGCACAATGAGAATATAGCTGCTGAATAGAACTCCGCATTGGTGACAGGAAGGGCATCTGGCCAGTATACGCTCAGCTCCATTCGGTCAGCCAGACTCCATCCCGCAAGGGATTATGAGGGTCATTAAAAGATGATGATGATGATACGCAGCACCCTTTAGGGCACGGGTGTCAAACTCGATCGCGTCACGTGACATCACGTGACGTTTTTTTGCCTTTGTGGAGCTGGGGTGAGCGTGGCCTGCGTGTGATGCATCCGGCCTGCGAGCCGCCAGTTTGACACCCCTGCTTTAGGAGATCTTCCAGGGCGGGGAAGGCAGTTGTGCGATCACACAACCCCGTGTCTCCTCTCACAGCCCCCTAGGGAAGAAGAACAGACTAGCCAACTGCACTTCACCTATTAAAAGCTCATTTATTGTGAGAAATAAGTGCTAATGATCTGATCCCGGACTTCTACTCCCTGAGGATCTTGTTCTACCATGCTGTCGGTCTCCAGGTATGGAGGCACAGGGACCTCAGTGTCCACCCCTTGTCCTCCATTGATGATAGGCAGCTGGCGTCTCAAGGCCATGTTATGAAGCATGGCGCAGACGACAAAAACTTTCGCCACTTTCTCCGGGCGGAGCATCAAGCGCCCCCCAGTGGAGTGAAGGCAGCGGAACCTCATCTTGAGCTGCCCAAAAGCCGTCTCCACCACCATCCGCGTCGTCTTGTGGGTTGCGTTGTAGCGCGCCACGGGCTCGGGGCCGTCATCAGCGTGCGGGGTCATGAGGAAAGACCGTAAAGGATACCCCGAGTCGCCTGTGGAAGAGAGGAAGCCAGTGTCAGCACACAAGGGTACAGTACAGGTAGTCCTCGACTTATAAACCTTTTTATCAGGTTCGCCTGATTTCCCAGTTGCGCCCCTTTCTGGATCGGGACGCCTTGCGCACAGTCACTCACGCCCTCGTCACTTCCTGTCTGGACTATTGTAACGCTCTCTACATGGGGCTTCCCTTGAGGAGCACCCGGAGGCTCCAACTGGTCCAGAATGCGGCCGCGCGAGTAATAATGGGGGCGACCGGTCACTCCCATGTAACACCCCTCTTGCGCGAGCTGCACTGGCTCCTGGTGGTCTTCCGGGTGCGCTTCAAGGTGTTGGTTACCATCTTTAAAGCACTCCATGGCTTAGGACCTGGCTATCTACAAGACCGCATTCTGCCACCGATTGCCTCCCACCGACTGGTACGCTCACACAGAGGGCCTCCTCAGGGTGCCGTCAGCCAAACAATGTAGACTGGTGACCCCCCAGGAGGAGAGCCTTCTCTGTGGGGGCCCCTGCCCCTGCCTCGAATTGCCCCCAGACATACGAAGGATCCCCGACCTCTGCGCCTTCCGTCATGCAGTGAAGGCCCTGTTATTCCAGCAAGCCGCTCTGATGGGATAAATGGTTTTAATTTGGTTTTAATGGGGTTTTAAAATTGGTTTTAAATGAGTTTTAAATTCAGCCTATGATTTAATTATTTTAATCTGCTTTTAAATTCTATTTTGTACATTGTTTTTATTATGGCTGTTCACCGCCCTGAGTCCTTCAGAAGGGCGGCATATAAATAAAATAAAATAAATAAATAAATAAATAGTTCGTTTAGTGACTGTAGAGTTACAAGGGCCCTGAAAAAAAAGGCACTCATGATCGTTTGTCGCACTTATGACCATTTCAGCATCCCCAGGGTGGACAGATGTTTGGCAACTGACTCATATTTATTCAATTAATCAGAATAGAGCTGGAAGGGACCTTGGAGGTCTTCTAGACGAGCCCCCTGCTGAAGCAGGAGATCCTATACCAGTGATGGCTAACCTTTTTGCCATCGTGTGCCAAAAGCGGGGGGAGTGTGGGGAGGTAACCTAAGTGTGTGGCCACACCCATAATTCAATGCACCCTGCCCCTGAGCCCCCCCCCCTTTTTAGCACGTGATGGCACGGTGGGCCCGGTAGGCCCGTTTTTCACCCTCCCCAGGCTCCAGAGGCTTTCTAGGAGCCTGGGGAGGGCGAAAATGGCCTTCCCCACCCCTCTGGAGGCTCTCCAGAGGCCGGAAACAGCCCATTTCCCAACTTCCAGTGGGACCGGAAGGCCCAAAAATCAGCTGGCCGGCGCACGCATGGGTGCTGGAGCTGAGCTATGGCAATGCTCGCGTGCCCACTGATATGGCTCCATATGTCACCTGTGGCACCCGTGCCACAGGTTCGCCATCATGGCCCTATACCATTTCAGACAAGTTGTCCAGTCTCTTCTTAAAAGCCTCCAGTGATGGAGCACCTACAATTTCTGAAGGCAAAGCTGTTCCAGTGATTAATTGTTCCCACTGTTAGGAAGTTTCTCCTTAATTCCAGGTTGCTTCTCTCCTTGATTAGTTTCCATCCATGGTCTCTTGTCCTGCCCCCTGGTGCTTTGGAAAATAAGTTGACCCCCTCCTCTGTGTGGCAGCCCCTCAAATATTGGAATACAATCATGTCCCCCCAGTCCTTCTTTTCTCTGGACTAGCCAAACCCAAATTTTGTGACTGTTCTCCATATTTTAGTCTCCTGGCCTTTAATCATCTCCGTTGCTCTTTTTTTGCGCTTTTTCCAAAGTCTCAACATCTTTTTATTTATTTAGGACGGTTACAGAGTCCTGGAATCATGTGATCCAGGGGCGAAATCTACTTACCTTCCCAACCGGTTCAGAAGCGAACGTGCCCCATGCGTGGACTCTCTGCGCATGTGCAAACTCTTCTGGTAAAAAACAGGTTACTTCCTGGTTAAAACCAGGAAGTAATGACGACCGGGTGGGCGGGCGGAGCCTCGCGCCGCCATCATTACCGGTTCTCCGAACCACCGGCCGCAATCACTACTGATTCGGCCGAACCGGTCTGAACCAGGAGCATTTCACCTCTGATGTAATCCTCTTTTGCCACTTTCTGACAAGCGAAGTCAAATTCACGTAACAACCATGTTACTAGCTTAACAACTGCGCTGACTCATTTAACTACCGTAGCAAGACAGATCGTAAAATGGAGCAAAACTCACTTAGCAAGAAAAACGGGCTCAACTGTGGTCATAAGTGGAGGACTACCCGTACTCCGGGAATTCCCTCCTTCCTCCCCATCTCCCAGACGTCCCTGCTTCAAAATGGACAGCTCACTCCCCCCAGGAAGAGCTTACCTAAGAGCCACCCCTTCCCTTCCGGCCACGACTCAAGCAACCTTTGCAATTGGGAGAGTTGGAAGATCCGTGCGTCGTGGACGCTTCCGGGGAACTTGGCCAAGACGTGAGTAAAACAACCCGAGGCGTCGCAAGTGGCCTGCACGTTGAGGCTGTGGAAGTTGTGGCAATTTCGATACAGCGCCGGCATGTCTGCAGGGGCTATAATAGGCACGTGGGTGCAGTCCACAATCCCAATGACGTTGGGGAATCCCGCGATGTCGAAGAACGCTTCCCTGGTCCGTCGCAGCTCTGAGTCAGTGGTAGGAAACGTGATGTGCTCGTGTACGTGACGCAACATGGCCTCCAGGAACGCATCCAAGCAGCGGCTGACGGACGATTGAGATACCCGCAGGTTATCTCCCGTCATTCTCTGGAAGGAGCCGGTGCCGAGAACCTGGAGGGCTATCAGGACTTTTTGTAACGTCGGAATGTGCCGTCGACTCGCCGAGGCCCCGTCTAGGTAAGGGGCCAGAAGAGTGCACAGGTCCTGGATGGCCTGGCGGTCCAGCCGGAAGCGGGTCAGGCACTCCTCGTCGGACACCTGGAGCTCGTGGGTGCGCATCCGGATGAGGCGGGTTCGACGGGGAGGCCGCCGACTGTGGAGCTCGAGGTTAGTGGCGTAGACCAGGTCCAGCAGGCCTTCGTCATCAGAGCTGCCCTCTTCTGGATAGAGGGGGAGAGGGGGCCCCCTCCGCGCTTCCACCTGCCTGAGAGATCCTGCAGGGCCAAGCAGAGGAAGGAGAAAAATAAATTGTCAGCTTATTTTATTTCTTGGATTTATATGCTGTTGAGTGTTATTTATTTATTTATTTTATTTTATTATATTTCTATACCGCCCTACTCCCGAAGGACTCAGGGCGGTGAACAGCCAACAATAAAATACATACATACAAAATTTAAAAAGCAGAAATAAAATTGGATTAAATAGTTTGGCCCAGACAGATTAAAAAACCCCAATCAATTTAAAACAAATTAAACTTTAAATATTAAAAAATATTAAAAATTATTTAAAAAGAGGGAGAAAGTTAGGCCAGGCCCGCCTGGTGGAATAAAAAGGTCTTAAGAGCGCGGCGGAAGGTGCGCAGATTTGGGATCCTCCGTATCTCCGGGGGGAGCTCGTTCCAGATAGTAGGTGCCCCCACAGAGAAGGCTCTCCCCCTGGGGGCTGCCAGTCGATATTGTCTGGCCGACGGCACCCGGAGGAGCCCCTCTCTATGAGAGTGTACCGGCTAATAAAGTTAGAGCTTTATATAGCTTTATATATGTTATTTACAGTATACATCATCTGTCTGTCTGTCTGTCTGTCTGTCTGTCTGTCTATCTAACTACCTATCCATCCATCTATCGCAGTGATGGCTAACCTTTTTGCCATCGCGTGCCAGGAGAGGGGGGGCGGGGGAGGGTCGCACATGCCCACGCACATGTGTGTGCAACCTTCTCCACCCCCCCTCCGTTCCTGGTACATGATGGCCTGGTAGGCCCATTTTTCTTTCTTACCTTGCCTCTAGGAGCCTCTCTGGAGGCTGGGGACAGCAAAAAATGTCACTTCCTGTCCCACCGGGAGTCGAGAAATGGGCCCTTTCAGCCTCCGTACGGCTTCCAAGGGAATGGGAAAGGCTGTTTTCGCCGTTCCCAGATACACAGAGAGGATCTGGAGCCAGGTAAGAAAGAAAAACGGGCCTTCCCCCCCCCTCCCAGACCCTCCAGAGGCAGGAAACAGCCTGTTTCCCTACTTCTGGTGGGCCCAGAAGGCCTGAAAATCAGCTGGCCGGCGCGCGCATGCGCCCCAGAGCTGAGCTGGCGTGCCCACTAATATGGCTCCGCGTGCCACCTGTGGCACGTGTGCCATAGGTTCGCCATCATGGATCTATCGTGTTTCTCCAAAAAGACGACCCACCTTGAAAAGAAGCCCTATCACGTTTTTGAGCATATGCGATCAAATTAAGCCCCACCACAAAATTAGCCCGAATTAAGACCTTGTCCACCCTAGGGTGCAGGGGGTGGGCCGAGGCACACAAGTAAAAAATAAGCTAGGGTGAGGATGGGAGGGGGTGGAGCTGCCCTACTTACCAGGCCTCACAAACCCCGACACCTCCTCAGCTTCTTCTGCGGCCGCTGCTTCTGCGGCTGTTTCCCGCCATTCGCACGCATCAATCCTGGCTTCTGTTTCATCTTTAGATGCCTGCCGGAAGGCATCTAAAGGCAAAACAAGAGGCCGGGGCGATGCATGCGAGTGGCGGCAAGCACCACAGAAGAAGTGGGCCAGCAGTGGGCTCCTGCTGGGAGGGACTGTCGGTGCCACCGTTGCGAGGTGAGTCAATAATTAGAAACCTCCAAAAAGAAGGCCTAGCCGTTTTTTCGGGGGTCGAAAGAAAATAAGACCTGGCTTTCTTTTTGGAGAAACACGGTATCTATCTGTCTGTCTGTCTGTCTGTCTTCCTGCCTGCCTGCCATCTATGTAACTATGTATCTATCATCTATCAATTTATGTATCTATGTATCTATTTATGTCTGTCTGTCTGTCTATCTGTCTGTCTATCTATCTATCTATCTATCTATCTATCTATCTATCTATCTATCTATCTATCTATCTATTTATGTATCTATATATTTATTTATGTCTGTCTGTCTGTCTATCTATCTATCTATCTGTCTGTGTCTGCCTGCCTGCCTATCATCTATGTAACTATGTATCTATGTATCTATCATCTACGTATGTATGTATGTATGTATGTATGTATGTATGTATGTATGTATCTATCTATCTATCTATCTATCTATCTATCTATCTATCTATCTATCTATCTATCTATCATCTATCAATTTATGTATCTATATATCTATTTATGTCTCTGTCTGTCTGTCTGTCTGTCTGTCTGTCTGTCTGTCTATCTATCTATCTATCTATCTATCTATCTATCATCTATCAATTTATGTATCTATATATTTATTTATGTCTGTCTGTCTGTCTGTCTGTCTATCTATCTATCTGCCTGCCTGCCTGTCTATCATCTATGTAACTATGTATCTATGTATCTATCATCTATGTATGTATGTATGTATGTATGTATGTATGTATGTATGTATGTATCTATCTATCTATCTATCTATCTATCTATCTATCTATCTATCATCTATCAATTTATGTATCTATATATCTATTTATGTCTGTCTGTCTGTCTGTCTGTCTGTCTGTCTGTCTGTCTGTCTGTCTGTCTGTCTCTCTCTCTCTCTCTCTCTCTCTCTATCTATCTATCTATCTATCTAATATTTGTATTCAAATTATATAGTAAATAAATATGAATATGTTGTTTTGAAGTCACACCAAATACCGGTTTGATCTGGATTTCTCTTGTGTTCATTTTCTTCCCATTTTGTTAAGTGACAAAAAAAAACCTATTAACACTTATATTTCTGAAAGCATTCTAAATTTACAGCATTTTTGCACAACTGCCTAAAACCTTTGCACGCCTTTGTGCAAACCTTTGTACTATATATACCCACGTGTGGGGAAATGCTCAATCCACTTAAAGTACAGGTAGTCCTTTACTTATGACCACAGCTGAGATCAGAACCTTTGAATGAAGCCGTTGTTAAAAGAATAACAAGAGTTGGAAGAGACCTTGGAGGTCTTCTAATCCAGGGATTCCTCAACCTGTAGGCTGTGGCCCAATACCAGGCCACGGCCTGTTCACAACCGGGCCCCACTCCCGCGAGAATGGAAGCTCACCTACCCTTCCCACAAAACCCTTCTTTTCCCCCCCTCTCCCTTGCTCTGGGCCGCCAACCCAGAAAAGTTGGGGAACTGTGTTCTAGTCCAACCCCCTATTCAAGCAAAATGCCGTGTAATTGCTTCACTCAATGATTGCAATCCCAGCATTCCCTATTGCAGTCATTATTATTATTATTATTGTTATTGAATTTGTATGCCGCCCTACTCGCGAAGGACTCAGGGCGGTGAACAGCCAAAAGATAAAATACATATAATACAAATGTTAAAAAAACCATTAAAATACAATTAAATAATTTGGCCCAGAAAACAAAATTTAAAACACCCCAAATTTATAAGACAAATTTAAAATTTAAAAAATTTAAAAACAGTTTAAAAAAGAGGTTAGGCAAAGCTGGCCTGCTGGAATAGGAATGTTTTGAGGGCACAGCGGAAAGCGCGCAGATCTGTGATCCTCCGTATCTCCAGGGGGAGCTCGTTCCAGATGGCAGGTGCTCCCACAGAGAAGGCTCTCCCCCTGGGGGCCGCCAGTCGACACTGTTTGACCGACAGCACCCTAAGAAGCCCCTCTCTATGGGAGTGTACTGGTCGGTGATAGGCTACTGGGGGCAGAAGGCGGTCTCGTAGATACCCCGGTCCTAGGCCATGGAGCGCTCTAAAGGTGGTAACCAAAACCTTGAAGCGCACCTGGAAGACCACCGGGAGCCACTGCAGCTCGCACAGGAGGGGGGTCACATGGAAGCGCCACGTCGCTCCCATAACCACCCGCGCGGCCGCATTCTGGACCAGCTGGAGCCTCTGGGTGCTCTTCAAGGGGAGCCCCATTAATCAGGTAGCATGAAAGAGCTGCTTGCCAGAGGGACTCGGCCTCATGTGAAGTTAAATTTCTGCTGAGGCAGAGATGCCCTCCACAACAGTCTCAGTTTCTCATGGGGCCCCTTGGGAAAATTAATTGCCCACCCTTTATTTAATGGAGTAAGTCTACTATAACCATACAAAGAGGATCAGCTCCCTGGGGGAACAACTTGGCAGGAACTAAGGCTTCAACATTCTTAAGAACTTTTATTTTTATTAGTCATATTTCTATTAGTCATATTTCTATTAGTCATATTCCCACTCTCAGAGGACTCTGGACGGCTTACAACAATTGACAGTATACTAAATAGCATATTGCCCCCAACAATCTGGGTCCTCATTTTACCCACTTCAGAAGGATGGAAGGCTGAGTCAACCTTGAGCCGGTGAGATTTGATCCGCTGATCTGCTGAACTAGCAGTCAGCTGAAGTAGCTGCAGTACTGCACTCTAACCACTTCGCTACCTTGGCTCATTTTCATATTGTTCCTCCCTCCACAACACCCTAAGCTAGTCCTCAGCTTACGACCATAATTGGGATTGGAACATCCATTGCTAAGTGATGCAATTGTTAAATAAATTGTGCCCAATTTTACACCCCTTTTTGCTGTGGTCATTAAGCGCATCGCTGTGGTTGAGCGAATCCCGTTTTCCCCTTTTGACTTTGTTTTTCAGAAGCAACCAAGAAGGTCGCAAATGGCAATCGTGACCCTCTGGGACACTGCAACCGTTGAAAATACATTCTGGTTGCCAAGTGCTTCAGTTTTGATCATCTGACCACAGGAACATTGCAAGGATCGTAATTTTCAATCCTGTCTGAAAGTCCACAAAAAAAGAGCTACAATTGAGATTGGCTCCAAGGACCAAAACGGACCCAGAAATCAAGATGGGCCCCCATAACCAAGTGAATTGGGAATGGTACCTAAATTGCTGTGTTCTTCTTCGTCGGTTTCTTGCTTGGCTTCTCTGAAAAGAGGCTCTGGCACGGCGACGGACGGAGGCTGTTCGGCCTCGGCCTCTGGAGAATCCTCGTTATCCATTTCAAACAGCCCGAGCACCTGAAATAGGAAAAGATCCCATTTCAGAACAAGATCCAGGACATATGAAGAACGGCTGCAGGAACTGGATATGGCCAGTCTAGAGAAAAGAACTAGGAGTGATGTGATAGCTGTGTTCCAATATCTCAGGGGTTGCCATAAAGAAGAGGGAGTCAAGCTATTCTCCAAAGCACCTAAGGGCAGGACAAGGAGCAATGGGTGGAAACTAATCAAGGAGAGAAGCAGGGTGGATAAAAATCAATGATTTTTTAAAAAAAAATCAAAAAAATCAGATTTTTTTTAAAATCGGATTTTTTTGATTTTTATCGAATTTTTTTGATTTTTATCAAATTTATTTTAATAAAAAACTTTGGGGGTAAAAATCCATCGTAAGATAGTTTTCTATTTAAGATACATAAATAATTTAGTTTATTCAGCATGAAATGGAGCTTAGTTATGTAGCATGAGGCTGTATATTCTGCAACACTGGGACTATCGGTGAGTCAACAGTGGGTCAAAGGAGTAGCAGAGATGACAGTTGCTCTTTAAAAATGATTTAAATCGAGTTGATTTAAATCAAGCCTTTTTACTAGTGATTTAAATCATGATTTAAATTGTGATTTAAATCAACTCGATTTAAATCAAATCCACCCTGGAGAGAAGCAACTCTAAGGATAAATTTCCTGACAGTGAGAACAATTAACTAGAGCAGGGGTCAGCAACCTGCAGCTCCGGAGCCGCATGTGGCTCTTTGGACCCTCTGCTGTGGCTCCCTGTCAGGTGATCCCACCATTGGCTGGCCCTGCCCCTCACCCTCCCCTCCCAGTCACTCCTCGCCTGGCCTGAGAAGGGCGACGGCAGGGGATGGAGAAGCGGCCAGGGCAGACAGAGAGATACAGAGAGATGGGGAGAGAGAGAGACATAGAGATATACAGAGAGACGGGGAGAGAGAGAGACATAGAGAGATACAGAGAGAACGGGGAGAGAGAGAGACATAGAGAGATACAGAGAGACGGGGAGAGAGAGAGACATAGAGAGATACAGAGAGACGGGGAGAGAGAGAGACATAGAGAGATACAGAGAGACGGGAGAGAGAGAGACATAGAGAGATACAGAGAGACGGGGAGAGAGAGAGAGACATAGAGAGATACAGAAAGAAAGGGAAAGTGGATGGGAGAGGGAGGGAGGGGAGAAAGAGAGATGTCAAAAGGATTTTGTGGTTCCTGGTGTTTTTTAACAATTGGTTCTCTGCCCTAATGACCGGCTGGGTAGGCGTGGCTGGGGGGGGGTCATGTGACTGGTGGAAATGAGTGACATCAAGTTGGCCACGCCCACCTAGGTTTTGTGGCTCCCGGAGTTTTCATTTCTGTGGGAAATGAATGGGTCCAAATGGCTCTTTGAGTATTTAAGGTTACAGACCCCTGAACTAGAGGAACAGCTTGGCTCCAGAAGTTGTGGATGCTTCCTCGCTGGAGGTTTTTAAGAAGAGACTGGACAGCCACTTGTCTGAAATGGGATCGGGTCTCCTATTTGAACGAGGGGGTTGGACTAGAAGACCTCCACGGTCCCTTCCAGCTCTATTCTGACTGGCTGATTGATAAAGAGGCACTTAAGAGTCAACGTGATAAAGGGTGATTCTGGGTAACCCCAGAAAAGCAATCGTCCGAGAGGCCTCCAGATAAAGAGGAACAAATGAAAGAAAGAGGAAATCAGCAACACCAATGGAGAGGAATTGCTCCTAAAAGAAAAGGATTCCTCAGTTAATGACGGCCCCGTTTAGTAACCATTCAAAGTTACAATGCCATTGAAAAAGTAACTTTCAGAATTGGCCTTTGGGCTTAACAATCGTCACAGCATCTCCACAACACACGATCGCTCTTTTGTGAGTTTCACAGCCAACCTCCGAGAAGCAACATTAATTGAAAATCTGGCAATAAAATACCTCCTCATCAGTATTGTGTTGGCTGGAGAATTCTGGGAGTTGGAAGTCCACAGATCTTAAAGTCACCAAGGTTGGGAAACCCTGGATTAGAAGACTCCATTTATTTAAATCAGTGTTTCTCAACCTTGGGAACTTGAAGATGAATGGACTTTAACTCCCAGAATTCCCCAGCCAGCATAGCATAGAATTCTGGGAGTTGAAGTCCACTCATCTTCAAGTTGCCAAAGTTAAAAAACACTGATTTAAAGGTTTGGCTTTGTTTATCCTCCATGCATTTAGTGATAAAGATTACAAGTACAGGTAGCCCTCGACTTACAACAATTCATTTAGTGACCGTTGAAAGTTATAAACACAGCACAGAAAAAAGCGGCTTATGACCGTTTTTCACTTATGAAGCGGTGTCCCCACGGTCACGTGATCAAGATTCAGACGCTTGCCAACTGACTCATATTTATGACGGTTGCAATGTCCCAAGGTCATGTGATCCTTTTGCGACCTTCGGACAAGCAAACTCAATGGGGAAGCCAGATTCATTTAACAACCGGGTTACTAACTTAACAGTTTGAATGATTCACTTTACAACTGTGGCAAGAAAGTTCGTAAAATGGGGCAAAATTCACTTAACAAATGTCTCACTCAGCAACACAAATCTTGGGCCCAATTGTGGTTGTATGTCGAGGACTGCCTGTATAAATATTATAAGATATGCTTTGTCTCCTTTCATTCCTTCTAGCAATATCCTATTTATGGGTTACAGGCAGGGCCGGATTTAGATGAAAAGAGGCCCTAGGCTATTCCACTTATGAGGCCCTTTCACCTATAGTGAAAGTGTAATTTTAATTTTGCTAACAATTTGAATGTAGGCCCCTCTTGAACTTGAGGCCCTAGGCTGAAGCCTAGTTAGCCTATAGGAAAATCCGGCCCTGGTTACAGGTAGTCCTTGCCATACAACCACAATTGAGCCCCAAATTTCTGTTGTTAAGTGAAACATTTGTGAGTTTTGCCCCATTTTACAACCTTTCTTCCCACAGTTGTTAAGTGAATCACTGCAGTTGATAAGTTAGTAACGTGGTTACTATTAGGTTCTATTTATATAGGTTCTATTTAATTGGGCCAAACTATGTTATAATAATAATTTTAATTAGCAATTTTATGATGTTTGTGTATCTATATTTTTCTTGACTGTACCGCCTTGAGTCCTACGGGAGAAAGGCGGTATAGAAATATAATAAATAATAATAATTATAATGGTTGTTAAGTGAATTTGTCTTCCTCATTGATTTTGCTCATCAAAAGGTTGCAAAAAGTGATCGTATAACCTTGGGACACAGTACCGGTCATAAGTATGAACCAATTGTCAAGCATCTGAATTTGCTGGCTGGGGAATTCTGGGACTTGAAGTCCATGCATCTCAAAGGTATCAAGGTTGAGAAACATTGCGCTAAATCAGGGGTGGGGAACTATGGCCCTTTTATGACTGGCTCAGGAATTCTGGGAGTTGAAGTCCACAAGTCATAAAGGGGCCATCGTTTCCCATGCTGGCTCAGGAATTCTAGGAGAATAGAATAGAACAGAATTCTTTATTGGCCAAGTGTGATTGGACACACAAGGAATTTGTCTTGGTGCATACGCTCTTGGAGTACATAAAAGAAAAGATACATTGGTCAAGAATCATAAGGTACAACACTTAATGATAGTCATAGGGAAACAGTCAACAAGGATACCAGCAACAAGGTTACAGTCATACAGTCACAGATAAGAGCCTTGGTAGTACAGTGGTCTAAGGCACCCTGTTATTAAGCTGGTTATTAAGACCAGCTGCCTGCAATTACTGCAGGTTCGAATCTCGCCAAGGCTCAAGGTTGACTCAGCCTTCCATCCTTTCTAAGGTAGGTAAATTGAGGACCCAGTTGTGGGGCAATAAGCTGACTTTGTATAAATATACAAAAGAATGAAGGCTATTGCTGAGCACATTGAAAGGCACCCTGAGTCTCCGGAGAAGGGCGGCATATAAATCAAAATTATATAAAAAAAAAAATTAAAAAAAAAAGTGGGAGGAGATGGGTGATAGGAACAATGAGAAGATTCATAGTAATGCAGCCTTAGTAACTAGTTTGACAGTGTTGAGGGAATTATTTGTTTAGCAGAGTGATGGCATTCGGGGAAAAACTCTTCTTGTGTCTAGTTGAAGTCCACAAGTCCTAAAAGGGCCATAGTTCCCCATTCTGGCTCAGGAATTCTGGGAGTTGAAGTCCACAAGTCCTAAAGGGGCCATCACTACCTACCTCTGCTAAATAAATAAATCCCAATTGCTCAGGAGCAACAACAGAACAAGGCTGGTGCCAGTTGGGCTTTTCAGGAGCCTCTTTGGAGACTGTGACCTGGGGTTCAATGGGGAGGGGGGGGGATCCAGAAGGATGCTTATCAAGCCCTTTACTCTATATCCACACCCTCCCCCCAACCCTCCTCCCGAAACCACGTTCTTACTTGCTGTTCTTTCCTCTCCACTTCCCGCTGCATCTGCAGGAAATCCTCAGCCAAGGAAGCTGCCTGTGAGCAGGTCTCTGGCTCATGTTCCCGGACCCAGCTCTGGATCTCCGGGGGCAGAATGGCCAGGAACTGCTCCAGGATCAGCAGTTCCAGGATCTGCTCCTTGGTGTGTCTCTCCGGCTTCAGCCACCGGTGGCAGAGGTACCAGAGCTGGCTGCACACCTCGCGAGGACCTTCGGCCTCCTGGTAGCGGAACTGGCGGAAACGTTGGCGTTTCATCTCCATGCTGGCCGAGTCGTCTCCCAGAATTTCTTCCTTCACCTTGACCATCCCCGATTCTCCAATTTCTCCCGCGTCCAAGAGGTTTTGGGGCTCTGAGCTTTCCTCGCTGAGGACCAAAGGATGCCGGCTGGCCCGGCCAACCCTGGGCCACAGGCGGGTGACTGCTGTCCCCTCAGCGGAGGGAGAGAATCTCCGCCGGTCTTCTAACTCCGTGGGGCGCAGTAGATTCCTCCACCCCGAACGAGGGGAACGACTGGCGTTGTGATGCGCTTTGTGCTGGGCCGTCCTCGCTTTGGGCAGCCTCTCGTTTTTTTCTCGAGATCGGCGAGAAACCACCGCTTTGCCCCTCCACCTTTCCTCTGGGTCTGGCGTTTCAGGTTCCTCGTCTTCCATTTTTGTTCTGCGGTGAGCTCCCTGCTCTGAGGGACCTTGGAACTGAAGGTTCGGCGTCGATCCCTGTTTTGCAGACATCCCCGGAATAGGCACGCAAATGAATTTCCCTCCCCCTCTCTCTGCAAATGCAAGAGATTTCGGGAAATGAAGGATCTCAACTCAGCAACGGGACTGTTTTTCCTGGAAGGCGAGGCTGAGAGGGATGGAAGCTTTGTCTCAAAAGGGCACCCCGAGTCTCCAAACGAATGAAATCAGGAGTTGATGAAAAAGTCTTTTACCTGAAGGATGGGGACAAAAACAGAAAGGGAGGGGGACTAAGAATCCCTCAACAATTTAGCCATCCCCAAATTCCTCTTGGAAAGAAGTCAGTAAAGAAGTCAACACAACAAGGCTTGCTGGGGAATTCTGGGAACTGAAATCCACACATCTTAAAGTTGCCAAGGTTGAGACTAAGGAGACAAACATCAAGCAATCATCATCCTCTTTTAACAACCCCATAATCCCTTGCGGGGTGGAGTCTGGGCATCTGAATCAAGCTGAGTATTTACTGGCTGGAGCCCTTCCTGTTGCCAATGCTGAGTTTTTTTCAGCAGATATATTCTCAGTGTGCCCAAAGAGAGAACTATCTACCTCTACCTAGGATCAAACTCACAGCCTCCTGATTGTGAGGCGAGAGCTCCACCTCTAGGCCACTGCACCACTCATCAAGCAGAAAGCAATACAGTATCCTAATCAAGGAACTATCAAACAGAAAACCACACCCTCACCAGCATAAGCAGAGAAAGCTCCTGAATATAAACAAGGAAGAAATCCCTCAACAGATTTCATCTGTTGTCCTGAAATGTTTTGAGAGGCTGGTGTTGAACTATATTAAGGCTAGTCTTCCATCTATTTTGGACCCATACCAATTTGCATATAGGGGTAATAGATCAACTGCCGATGCTATGTCTCTTGTTGTCCATACTGTATTGAATCACTTGGAACAACAGGGGACATATGCGAGGCTGTTATTTGTGGATGATAGCTCTGCCTTTAAAACCATTTCACCCAACAGGTTGTTTTTTAAAATGTCCAATTTGGGTATAAAATAAATCAGAGGATTTGTTTGTGGATAAGGGATTTTCTGACAGGTAGGCCACAGTCGGTAAGGATGGGATCTTGCCATTCCTCTACTCTGATACTAAGCATAGGAGCCCCTCAGGGCTGTGTGCTAAGCTCTTTCCTTTATTCCTTATACACACATGACTGTGTTGTGACTCCGACCCCCGAGGCCGACTTATCGGAGGGAGAAGGCTCCGAACATGAAGGATGAGGAGTTGGTCAGGCCTCCCTCTCCAGGACCCTCCTCTCTGGCAATGCCTCAGGGGTCTCCCAAAGGAAAAGAGATTGGCCAGGAGCCAGGTATCTCCTCGCAGTCGGACAGTGACGGAGATAAGTCTTGGCTGGATCCACGCCAGCGTCGGAGAGACAAGCACACGCAGCAGAAAAGGAGGCGTGCCAGAGATTAAGCTGAGTCACTGGACCACACCCTACAGGGGATAAAAGGGGGTGAGGTGGCCATTTAGACTCTGTGACGGACAAAACTAACTACTAGCGAGTCACATTGTATCTTTGAAACAACGTTATCTGCCTTGGATTTAATACGGACTGGACTTGACAATTCTTGAACTGTGTGTATCTTGTTTGGGTTTATCTGTCGGAGGAACAACCCCTCCCTCTATGAGTAAAGTTCTTGGCAAGCAGCTACTGGGTTGCTGCCAATCCTCTTATCGAAAGAATTTGTTGTCTGCCAGTTTTATTTAACCCCAGGCTATCTGTTTGTGTGCGTGTGTGAGACGGGGACAGAACAGACTGCACTCCATTGTATAACACCAACGCAATTATTAAATTTGCGGATGACACAACAGTGGTGGGGCTTATTAATAAGAACAATGAGTCTGCTTACAGGAAGGAAGTACAAGGGCTAACATTGTGGTGTAATGAAAATAATCTCACACTTAACACCACAAAAACTAAAGAACTTATAATTTACTTCAGGAGGAAGAGAGATGTACATCTACCATTGTACATAAATGGTGAGGAGGTGGAGAGGGTAGGTAGTTTTAAAATTCTGGGCATCCTGAGAATGCTCAGGAAGATAAATCTATCTCAGCATCTACTTCTGTCCTACTATCGCAGCACCATTGGCATTCTTGCATGGTATGGGAGCAGCTCTGTAGCAGACAAAAAAAGCTCTACAGACAATCATTAAAACTGCCCAGAATATCATTGGACTCCTTGGTAGTACTAGGGTTTAAGGCACCCTGTTATTAAGCTGCTTAAGACCAGCTGCCTGCAATTACTGCAGGGTTCGAATCTCGCCAAGGCTCAAGGTTGACTCAGCCTTCCATCCTTTCTAAGGTAGGTGAAATGAGGACCCAGTTTGTGGGGGCAATAAGCTGACTTTGTATAAATATACAAAAGGATGAAGGCTATTGCTGAGCACATTGTAAGCCGCCCTGAGTCTTCGGAGAAGGGCGGCATATAAATCAAATTAAAAAAAAAAAAAAAAATTACCAGCAATGAACAACATCTTTGAATCTCGCTGTTTGAGAAAGTTGCATAACATTCTCAGAGACTCTACCCATCCTGCTTACAATCTTTTTGGACTGTTGCCTTCTGGCAGAAGATACAGAACAATTAAAACTCGGACCGCACGTTTTCTGAATAGTTTTTATCCCAGAGCTATAATTGCACTCAACAATGAACTAAAGGGCCACCATCAGTGAGCTGTTGGACAGCATTACTTGGTCTGTTGTGTGGATGTTTGGGTGGTTTAGTGGTGGGGAATTGTGGTGGGTGGGTGGGTGTTTGGGGATTGTTATGTGTGTTGGACCTGGTCTTTGGGTGTTAAGTGAATTTCGTTGTATGGGTATACTGTGTATACATCGTACAATGACAATAAAGTTATTTATTTATATAAATAAATAGATAGATAATAGATAGAGATAAATAGAGATAGATAGGTATAGATGGATAGATAGATATAGATAGATAGATAGATGTAAATAGATAGATATATATAAATAGATATAGAGATGTATATATAGATATATCTTTTTTATATATATATCTATTTAGATAGATAGATAGATAGATAGATAGATAGGATAGATAGATAGATAGATAGATATAGATGGATAGATGGATGGATAGATAGATAGAGATAGATAGATAGATAGATAGATAGATAGATAGATAGATAGATAGAGGTAAATAGATATATATATATAAATAGATATAGAGATGTATATATAGATATATCTTATATATATATATATATATATCTATTTAGATAGATAGATAGTAGATAGATAGATAGATAGATAGATAGATAGATATAAATGGATAGATGGATAGATAGATAGATAGGTAGATAGATGGATAGATAGATAATGGATGGACAGATACCTAGCATCTTCATTTGCAGGACAGGCTAATTTCTATTTTAATCTCAGTTACTGGGTAACCAGGGGAAGTATGTTATAGAAACCCATCCACTGGATGACACACAGCCCCAAATCTGACTAGCCGGTGACCTTGCTCAGCACAGCTTTTCTTAGGTTCTTGTCACTAAAATGCAAAAAGCTGTTAAAACAATAAGCAGGAGCATCAGTCCTTGCAACTCATTTCAGCCTATTTGTAATGAGAGCTTACCTTTGTTTACACACCCCGCAGGCACCCTCTTACGCCGAAATCTGGCATCTTCTGGTCATTCTTACGAAGTTCAGAGCTGGAAAAGGGGCACACGAAAACACACAGATTAGAACAAGGTTTCTCAACCACTGTAAGATGAGTGGACTTCAACTCCCAGAATTCCCCGGTCAGCATAGGAAACGCTGGATTAGAGAAAAAAGCCTCGCACGCATGTAAGAACACACATTAAGGAAAAGGCCCAAACGCACGAAGGGGGGCACCGATGGGGAAACATGCAGTTCAAACACTGATGATGTTTGTTTGTTTGTTTGTTTGTTGATTGATTGATTGATTGGTTCGATTTATATGCCACCCTTCTCCGGAGACTCAGGGCGGCTTACAATGCTTTTAAGCCATAGCCTACATACTTTTGTGTATGTGTATCTATCTATCTATCTATCTATCTATCTATCTATCTATCTATCTATCTATCTATCTTTCTTTCTTTCTTTCTTTCTTTCTTTTATTAAATTTCTATACCGCCCTTCTCCCGAAGGACTCAGGGCAGTGAACAGCCAGAAGATAAAACACAGAGATACAAAAATTTAAAATAGATTAAAAACGAATTAAATAATTTTCCCCCCCAAGCGGTGTTCTTTTTTATACAAAGTCAGCTTATTGCCCCCACAATCCGGGTCCTCATTTTACCTACCTCGAAAGGATGGAAGGCTGAGTCAACCTTGAGCCTGGTGAGATTTGAACTTGCAGTAATTGCAGGCAGCTGGTGCTACTTAACAACACTTTAGTCTGCTGCGCCACCAAGGCTGTTACCTAGTTTGGTAATGAAATACCTGCAAGAAAAACCACCAAGCTCAGAGATCATCAAGGACCCCACAGATTTTCCACTCTATTTATAGCCCAACTGTCTAAAATCACCTGATTCAACAGCTTTCTAGGCCTTAGGACATCCATTCCTTCATTGTCACTTTATGTCCCATACAATATTGCTTTTAAGATTACGCTTTGCTCAAGAACAGCTCCCAGAGTTAGTCAAATTGGGATGGATTATGCATATAAATAAATGAATAAAGGGGGTAGAAATAATATATACCAGGTGGTCCTGGACTTACAGCCTCAACTACGCTCCAAATTTCTGTTGCTAAGCAAGGGCAGTTGTTAGGTGAGTTCTGCCCCGTTTTACAACCTTTCTTGCCCCAGCTGTTAAGTGAATCACCGCAGCTGCTAAATAACACGGCTGTTAAGTGAATCGGTTGACTTTGCTTGTCAGAAGGTCGCAAAAGGGGATCCCACGACCCTGGGGAAAATGGCGACCATCATAAAAAGGCCAGCTTGCTAAGAGTGAATAAACTCTGTTTATTCTGAATGTTGATCACATGACCCTGGGGATGTAGTAAGTGTGGAAAAGCAGTTATGTCATTTTTTTCAGTGCCATTGTAACTTCAAACGGTCAGTAAATGAACTGTTGTAAATCGAGGATTACCTGTGATTTCCAGAGTCAAAGCAAGAGAAGGAACCCTTACGGCCTGCGAAATACCTCCACCATCACACTATAAACCTCCAGCACACATACAGTTGAGATTTCAACACGTAGCACATTTGTGTATTAGGAAGTAGCAATCAGAGATAAAAACAAGCATATTATGTCTGAATCATAAATAACAGAAAGGCCCACTACAGGTAATCCTCAATTTGCAACCATTCACTTAGCGAACAACAGCACTGAAAAAAAGTAACATGTAAGTTGTAAGTCCTTGAACTTATTTTTATTTTTTTTTAATATGCCGCCCTTCTCCGGAGACTCAGGGTGGCTTACAGTGCGTTAAGCAAAGCCTTCATACTTTTGTATATTTTATACAAAGTCAGCTTACTGCCCCCACAAACTGGGTCCTCATTTTACCCACCTTAGAAAGGATGGAAGGCTGAGTCGACCTTGAGCCTGGTGAGAATTGAACTCGCAGTAATTGCAGGCAGCTGGATGTTAAATGCTGCCTTAGTAGGAGGCATTAGCCTCCTACGCCACTCAGGCTCCTCGCAATTTACAACCATTGCAGCACTCCCACAATCACGTGATCAAAATGGGAATCAGCATGGATCTACAAAGGTTCCAGCATCCATTGTGGATCACCATTAGAGATCCTCCCAGCCGGCTTCCAATCATCAAAGTCAATGGGAAAAGCAGATTCGCTTAATGACCACGGGATTCCGTTAACAACCGCATCGATTTGCTTAACAACTGTGGCAAAAAAAAAGAGTCTCAAAATCAGACTCATAACCTCCTTGCTTAACAACAGTCCATATTCTGGTCCCAGTTGCTGTGACAAATTGAATTCTACCCTCTTGGGAAAAAAAGTGAGCTATTTAAAGAAGCATTCGGGAAAACGTCTGCAAGCGTTATTTGGACTTGTTTTTTGCTTTCATAAAATGCAAATTATTTTTTAAAAAAACCAGGCCACAGTAGAACACTTCTGAAACCTGTTTAGGAATGTTGATCCCTTGTGCCGTGGTAGTGGTGGGGGCACAGACCATTGTGATGTGCTCTCTTTGCTGTTAGAAAGCAGGTGGCTCATTTTATTATTTTTTAATTACCGTCCCTGGAGCGTAAGCTGCTTAGAGTTGTATGCAACAGGAGTAAATTATTGGAAAAATTAAAATTCTGAGCCGTTTCAAAACTGTTTTGCCCATCCTCACTATTTACTGTTTTGCCCATCCTCACTATTTACACTCCTTTGAGGTGCGTTTTAGTAAATTATTGGAAAAATTAGATTCTGAGCCACTTCCAAAGTGATTTGCTCATCCTTTGTTCAACCGGGGATCTTTTGAAACACTTCTAGATTTCAACTTCCAGATCAAATCACAACTGGGGGGGGGGCACCAAGTTGGCAATGGCAGCCCACCACAACCTGTTTTGGGGCAAAAACTCCCTAGTTCCTCTGGGATCCACCCCAATGAATCCACTTGGGCTTTATCTCTGATTAGACGAGACTTTGGATAGTGAGAATTCTGCACTGCAGTTGTTGCCCTCACCGGCTCAAGGCTGACTCAGCCTTCCATCCTTCCCAGGTCAGTAAAATGAGGATTCAGATTTTGAGTGGAGGGCAATATGCCGACTCTGTAAACTGCTTAGAGGGGGCTGCAAAAGCACTGTGAAGCGGTAAATGTCTATGGAGATTCTCAGTCATCCAGGTCGTGTGTCTCAAAGGTGCTTTTTTTCAAGAGGCCACTGGACTTTGTGGTTTTTCTTTGAAGACCTTTCGCTTCTCGTCCCCACCCTATTGGCCTTCCGAAAAGGGGTGAAGACCTGGCTCTTCCGGGCCGGTGATCTCGCTGCTGCGATTTGGCGAGATCCGGCCATGAATGGTGTGAATGGGTTTTAATTGTTTTTAATGGTTTAACTTTTAATGTTTTATATATGGTTTTTGGGTGCCTTGTAAGCCGCCTTGAGTCTTCGGAGAAAGGCAGCACACAAGCTGAATGAATGAATGAATGAATGAATAAATGAATAAATAAATAAATAAATAAATAAATCCATGGATGGATGGATGGATCCATGGATGAAAAGCGAAACATCTTCAAAGAAAAACCCCAAAGTCCAATGGCCTCTTGAGAAAAGCACCTTTGGGACACTGTGAAGTAGTAATATACAAGTCTAAATGCTATTGCTAGTGCTATTGTGGGGGGTTCAAAGGAGAGAGAGAGAGAAGATCGACCGATCTACAATACAATAGATCCGGGGGATTTCCAAGGGGTTACCCAGAGCAACCGTAACATTAATTCCCCATCGCTGAAAAAAAAATACACCGCCGTGAGCTGAGAGCCTTAATCCCAGACACAATAGCCTCAACTCCCGACATCTCTACAACCAGCGTCCTTGCAAAAAAAATAAAATAAAAGATAAAGCAGCTCTCCCGTGTCGGGCTTTCCCTCCTCCGTTTCTCACGTGCGTGTCCGCTCAGTCCGATCTCCGTGTCCGATCGGAAAAAAAAAAAGGGGGGGGAAGAGAAAAATAAAAGTCGATCCCCGGACCGCGCAAACCGAGTTTAATCCAACCTTTCCGAAACTCAACTCTGCCCTCAGGGCTTCCCTTTTTTTTTCCTTTTTGTTTTGTTTTGTTTTGTCCCGCGGGGCTCCCTTCGGAGCTTCCAGAGCCGCG
The DNA here is from genome assembly GCF_029531705.1 of Pantherophis guttatus. The sequence goes on along the minus strand of NW_026844032.1, from coordinate 1,618,264 downwards.
AGGAAATCCCCCCCCACAAAAGATCCAAAAAGATCCCGCAAGCTTTTCTCCCCCCCCCACACACCTCAGAAAGTCAGATCGAGCGACGGCGCAAAAAGCGATTTCATTCCGGATCCAATTCTTTCCAGGATCCGGCGGCCGCCTCCTTTTATATATATATATAAAATTATATATCTATTTTGTATATATATATATATATTTATATATATATAGTGTATATATAGTAATATATATACACTAATTATACACTAATTGATCCCCTCCCCCAAACGCACAAAAGGTCCAGGCGGCGATCCCGGGTGCGAGGCGCTCTCTCTCTCTCCGCCTTCCAGGAGATCGGATCTGGGGGTGGGGGTGGTGGAGAGCGAATGGGGGGAAGGAAGGAAGGGAAGCAGGGAAAAAGGAGGTAGAGGTAGAGAGAGAAAAAAAGGGGGGTAAAGCTGGTGTGGGGCGTGAGTTGCACGGGGATCCCTGCCTCCCTCCCTCCCTCCCCCTCGCCTTGTCCTTGGCTCAGCCATTGTCCTGCGGGGAGAGAGGGTGAGGCCATGCTGGGTTGGGAGCCGCCGCGCAAAAAATAAAAACCTCCCTTGGCTACCCGCGATCGGAGCCTGGGAAGCGGGGCGGGGGAAGAAGCAGCAGCAGCAGCAGCCCGGGTCAGTTTACTCCGGATCCATTTCTCCCGCCTCTGCTACTTTTTAATATATATATATATATATTTTGCAAGCGAGCGGGTGTGGGGGGGAAGTTCCCTTCTGTTGCAAAACACCTCCCGCCCGCCTCGCTCGCTTACCAACACCGCGCGTCCCCCGGCACATTTCTTCCGCTCTTTTCTCGCTCTCTTTCAATCCACCCCCCCCCAAAAAAAAAAAAAAAAAAGGAAAGAAAGCAAAACAAAACACAACAACTCGGATCCAGTTCGGGGCTCGCTTCCCCTCCCATCAGAAAAAAAAGGGAAAAAAAGAAAAGAGGGGCCTGGGGTTTCTCAAAGCCTCTCTCTCCAAGCTCAAGTTTCTCTTCCTCTCTGGGAAACGGCGGGGGCCTCTATCGGTTTAACCCGTCCGGCACCTTTCCTTCTCGGGAAAGGAAAAGGATCCGCTCCCCCCACCCCCGATCTCCCCCCGCCACCCACTCCCCACCCACCGGGTTTTCTGGAGGGAAAGAAAAAAAAATATGGAAACGATCTCGCCCCGATCCCGCAATTTAGAACTCCAGCCGGGGCGCATTTGGAGAAGCCGGAACCGGCGCGCGTAAAAATACAAAACAAACCCAAAAGCGCAGCCCGCGGAGCGCGCGCGTTTTGGCGCGGGGGATTTGAAAAAAAAAACAAAAAAAAATAAAACAAAAAAAAATAAAACAAAAAGGCTTTCGAAATCTCCCGGCTTTCGAAACAACACGCAACAAAACACACACATACACACAAAAAGAGAGATCCGGCAAAAGGGGCGCAGTTGCGAGGAGAGGGTTAACCGGACCTGAGATGTTGGTTGGACAAAAAAAACAACACAGAAGTGGAGTGGAGGAGGCGGAAGGGCGAAGGGTTTGAAAGGAGGGGGTTTCCCCGGCAAAGACAAAGCTCCCCATTCAAACAACCAAGTCCGCCCTAGAGCAGACTTCGGGTGTGTGAGAGAGAGACAGAGAAAGGGATCGACTGACGCGGAGGGAAGGAAGGAAGGAAGGAAGGAACACAGACACCCCGAAATCGCCTGCACGCGAACAAAAAATAATAACAATAATAATAATAATAATAAAGAATCAGGCCAGGGGTTGTGGCGGAGGCCCCGGTTACCTGCTTTGCGGGGCTCTGAGAACAAAAGAATCCGGTGGCGGTTGGGGATCGTGGGGGCGGAGAGACGCGCCTCCCGGCTTTCAGGATGGCAAAGCCGAGGAAGGTACTGACTGGGTCAGGGTTAAAAATACACACAGGTGCATCTCTCTCTCTCCATCTATCTTTATCTGTCTATGTCTGTCTATCTATCCATCATTATCATCTATCATTTATCTATTCATATCTATCTATCTAACTTTCTCTGTCTGTCTATCTATCTATCTATCTATCTTTATCTATGTCTGTCTATCTATCCATGATTGTCATCTATCATTTATTTATCTTATATCTATCTTTCTCTGTCTATCTATCTATCTATCTATCTTTACTATGTCTGTCTATCTATCCATCATTATCATCTATCATTTATCTATCTTATATCTATCTATCTTTCTCTGTCTATCTATCTGTCTGTCTGTCTGTCTGTCTGTCTTTATCTATCTATGTCTGTCTGTCTATTTATCCATCATTATCTACCATCTGTCATTTATCTATCTTATATCTATCTTTCTCTGTATGTTTATCTATCTATCTCTGTCTGTCTGTCTGTCTGTCTATCCGTTATCTACCATCTATCATTTATCTATCTTATATCTTATCTTTATCTATCTATCTATCTATCTATCTATCTATCTATCTATCTATCTATCTATCTATCTATCTATCTATCATCTATATCATTACCTACCATCTATTTATCATTTATCTATCATCTAGCTAGCTAGCTAGCTTTATCTATTCTCCAAAACACCCAAAGGCAGAACGAGAAGCAATGATGGAAACTAATCAAGGACGGAAGCAACTTAGAATTAAGGAGGAATTTCCTGACAATTAGAACAATTAATCAGTGGAACGACTTGCCTCCAGAAGATGTAAATGCTCCAACACTGGAAGTTTTTAAGAAGATGTTGGATAACCATTTGTCTGAAACGGTGTAGGGTTTCCTGCCTAAGCAGGGGGTTGGACTAGAAGACCTCCAAGGTCCCTTCCAACTGTGCTATTCTATTCTATTCTATTCTATTCTATTCTATTCTATTCTATTCTATTCTATTCTATTCTACCCTACCCTACCCTACCCTACCCTACCCTACCCTATCATCTATCTATCCATCTATCAATTTTGATCTATCTGCCTGCCAACCTACCAATCATCCATCCATCCATCCATCTATCCTCTCTGTCTCTACAGGTAATCCCTGACTTGCGACCGAAACAGCCCAAAATTTATTCTCACTTGCTAAGTGAGAAATTTGTTCAGTGAGTCTTGCCCCGTTTTACGATTTTTCTTGCCACATTTGTGAAGTGAATCACTGCAGTTGTTAAATGAGTAACATCGTTGTTAAGTGAATCCGGTTTCCTTCTTGACTTTGCTTGTCAGAAGGTCGCAAAAGGGGATCCCGTGACCCCGGGATGTTGCATCCGTTGTAAATGTGAATCAGTTGTCAAGCATCAGAATGTAAATCACATGTCCATGGAAATGCTGCAACGGTCGTAAGAAAAAATGGTCGTAAGTCACTTTTTCCAGTGCAGTTGTAACTTCAAACGGTTACTAAGAGAACTCTTGTGAATCGAGGATTGCCTGTATCTGTTTGTTCAGACTTTTTTATCCCACCTTTTTTACTTTATAGGTAACTCAAGCGAACATCCCTAATAATCTGTTCTCCTCTTGATTTCCCCTGTGAGGTGGGGGTGGGTTGGGCTGAAAGTGAATGATTGAGTCACTCAGCTGACCTTCATACCTATGTTTGTTAGTTTATTAAATTTGTAGGCCTCTGATCTCCTCCAAGCAACTCTGCGCAGCTTACAATATCCTAAATAACAGAATAAAACAAATTATATACAATGAACACATTAAAACATTGGTCATTTAATAGCTGAAATCTTAAAATTTATATTAAAATGGATAAAACCCAACACATAGATAAGTGGGTGTGAATCTACTATATACAGTGGTGGCCAAAATTGTGGAAACCTTTTGGGAAAAGTGTATTTTTGAGGTTTGATGGCTAATAACACCATTTTTATTTTTTTTCTTGGAGTTTCAAGATAATCCTATTCCACTGCTGGAATGGCCTGGGAATAGCCCAGATCTTAACCCAACTGAAAATCTGTGGAGCCGACTAAAGAAACTTGTTAGTCAGAAGCGACCCAGCAATAAAACCCAGTTAATAGAAGCCATCATTCAATCTTGGTTTCACATTATAACAGCTGCAGAACTAAAAGACATGGGAAGATGTTGTAAGGCCATAATTCATGCTGAAGGTTACCCAACTTAGTATTAACTGACATGATGATATTTTTTGTACATCTTGTTTTTTCTACGTGTTTCACTTTTCTTCCTTATACTGTAACTGCTATTCTAATAGTAAATCCTTCCTAAAAGTTATTGCATTACATTCTTGATTACATTATTTTTCCCTTGATATATAATTTTATGGTACTACTCCAAAAAAAAGTGGTGTTATTAGCCAGTTTTAGAAAATACACTTTTCTCAAAAGGTTTCAACAATTTTGGCCACTGCTGTATATTATATGCACACACATATAAACCTGTCCATGTATGACAGCTGAATATAGATAGTTCTCAACTTACAACCCATTTGTTTAGTGGCCATTCATAGTTATGTGGTATTGAAAAAAGTGACTTATGACAATTATTCATACTTAACTACCATTGCAGCATCCCCAACAGTCATGTGACCAAAATTCGGATGTTTGGCAACATGGCTCATATTTATGACAGTTGCCATATTCCCAGGTCATGTGATCACCTTGTGTGAGCTTCCAACAAGCAAAGTCAATGAGGAAGCCAGATTCGCATTACGGCTAATTTACCCATTGCAGTGATTCGCTTAACAACTGTGGCAAGGAAGGTCGTAAAATGGAGCAAAATTCACTTAGCAACTGTCTTGCTTAGTGACAGAAAATTTGGGCTCAATTGTCATAGGTTGAGGACTAACTGTATTATTAAGTGAATAGAAATTTTTTTTTTATTGGCCAAGTGTGATTGGACACACAAGGAATTTGTCTTGGTGCATATGCTCTCAGTATACATAAAAGAAAAGATACGTTCATCAAGAATCATAAGGTACAACACTTAATGATAGTCATAAGGTACAAATCATGTGGTCGTTTAGCAAATCCTCTCATTGGTTTTGCTTGTCGGAAGCCACTGGGAAAGTCAGAAATGGCGATCACGCGACGCTGGGATGCTGTAACCATCATAAATAAAAGGTAGCCCTCGACTTACAACAGTTCATTTAATGACTGTTCAAAGTTATGACGACACTGGGAAAAGTAGTAACCAGTGACAACTGGTTCATCTTTATGACGGTTGCCCTGTCCCTGGATCCCGTGATCCCCATTTGTGACCTTCTGGGAAGCCAAGTCAATGGGGAAGCCAGATTCACTTAACAACCGTGTGGCTAATTGAACAACTGTAGTGATTCACTTAGCAACTCTGGCAAGAAAAGTCGTAAAATGGGGCAAAACTCACTGAACAAGTTTCTCGTTTAGCAACAGACATTGTTGGGCTCAATTGTAGTCATAAATCAAGGATTACCTGTACATTCCAGTTGCCAAGTGCCCGAATTTTGATCACGTGACATTGGGGATGCTGTGATGGTCGGAAATGCAAGGACCAGTCATAAGTTACATTTTTCAGTGCCATTGTAATGTTGAAAGGTTGCTGTATGAATTGTTGTAAGTCAAGGACTACCTGTACCGTGGGCCTGGCCATCAAACCCATAATCTGTTCAATGTCTATTTAATACAGCTATTTTCTTCTTGTCAGAGATTCCTTTCCTCTTCCTGCAACCGTTGCAAAAATAAGAGGATCTCAACAGACAGGCTATTTTGTCAAAATCCAGAATATGATCAAGGAAAAAAAAATAAGGGAGGGGGAGGCTTCAAAGCAGATTGTACCCTCCAGATGGTTTGGGAGCAAGGAATTCTGGGAGTTGTAATCCCACCATCTGGAAAGCACCAGATGGGAAAAATTGCTGTTAAAGCCTGGTTTACATATCGCCACTTAAGCCCTGATGGGTGAGCCTTACTCAGCAGATCGTAGCTGAGCAAAAGCCCAGACACCGTCAAAAGCAGACAGTGTCCACTGGTTATCTCTCTCTTCTTTTTCAAACCAGAGCAAGTCAATTTCATTCATTCGTTGCCTTCTGTGCCAGCTGTTCTTCTTAAGAGCCAAGGATTTGCCTCTTTCTGCTTCATAATAGAGGCAGGGCATTTGATTGAGTGAGATTTTGATCTTAATAACAACAACAACATTATCATTCTGGCTGCACAAGATCAAGCCTTAACCAGAGGTGGGATTCAAAAATTTTAGCAACCAGTTCTCTGCCTGGTTGCTGGGTGGGCGTGGCCTACTCGACCTCCTGCACCATGGTGGGGGGGGGCGTTTTCACCCTACACAAGCTCCAGAGGCTTTCCTCGAGCCTCCAGGAGGGCGAAAATGGCCTCCCCAAGCCTCTGGAGACCCTCCAGAGGCTGGAAACGGGCCCATATCTGAACGTCGGGGTGGCCCGTTTTTTACCCTCCCCAGGCTCCAGAGGCTTTCCTTGAGCCTCCAGGAGGGCAAAAACAGCCTCCCCCAGGCTCCGGAGGCCCTCTGGAGACCGGAAATGAGCCCATTTCCAGACTTCCAGAACTTCTGGAAAGCCTGTTTTTTCCCTTCCCAGAGCCTCCATACCCGGCTGCGTGGAGACTCCTGGGAGGGACGGGGCAGGGTGGGTGGAGCCAGCCTGTCACTGCGTTTTTGTATTTACCAGATGAGCTCATATTTTTGGACTTTCAGACTTTCCGTAGCTTGCCAAGTTTCTTATCAGTAAGATAACTGCGCATGTCCACATTCCTTCACTTTCTTCTATCTTTCTTTGTTCTCCTGCCAGGAGAGGTCCGGCCAAGAAGAGGTGGCCGGGATCTTTGCCGAAATGTAACTAATTTAGATACTGAGATGTTTTATTTTCTTTATAACAAATAAATGAGTTTTTCTTAGAAGATATACCTTCGGGTTTATTTTCTTAAAGTATGCTTCAAGGGAAAAGTCTCGATCCACGTTTCTAAATCAAGGTGCGATTACCCAAAAGCAAAATGGGATTAATTAGCACCCTGACACAGCCAGTCCTTTGCAACTACCGGTTCGGTGAACCAGATGTAAAAATTAGCATCCAGTTCGCCCAAAGACCTGCAAATAGAAATAGAATGACTGTGGCAAAGACAAGCAAGGGTAGTTCCAATACTAATAGGCGCCTTGGGTACAGTCCAGGGGTGGGTTCTACTTACCTTTACTACCAGTTCGCATCGCGCCCGCACCCACGCTCTTTTGCGCATGCACAGAATCTTCTGTGCGTGCGCAGATCACCTATGATGACGTCCAGGTCAGTGGGCGGAGCCTCCCGCCAGTTTTACTACCGGTTCATGCGAATCGGTCCAAACCGGGGGCAACCCACCACTGGTACAGTCCCAAAACAACTGGAGCACCACTTGAACACCGTCGGCATTGACAAATTTGCCATCAGTCAATTGCAGAAGACAGCTTTACTTGGAACAGTTTCCATCCTGCGACAAGATCTGTAACACCGTCAAACATCCAGATCTGCCTCTCCCAGATAGATAGGTAGACAAAAATGCCGAACCCAGCCTGAACATCTGGCTGACTGTGATGATGATGATAGTAATAATAATAATAATAATAATTTAAAAAGCTGACAACATTACTAAATATATCAGTCTTCCTGGATATCCTATCATCCAGATGAGCGAGTACAATTTCTGGGCTGGATCCTCACATCATATGAGACCTCATATATTTAGTGCAGCATTTTAAGATGGGGGGAACTTCAACTCCCAGAATTCCCTGTCTGGGGAATTCTGGGAATTGATGTCCACCCATCTTAAAAGTTGCCAAGGTTGAGAAATACTGCTTTAGGTTTCCAAAAAGGGAAAGAATACGTTTCCTGGGGATTATTGTCATTGTAGTTCAACTTCTGGAGGACTCTGAGTTGGGCTGGCAAAAAATATCTAGCAAAAGGGAGGGACATTAAGACAAGAAATTGCATATTCCAACAGATGTGTAAAGAGGTAGACTCTACTTCCACTTCAGGTAGTCCTCAACTTACGACCACAATTGAGCCCAACATTTCTGTTGTTAAGTGAGACATTTGTTAAAGTGAATTTTGCCCCGTTTTATGGCCTTTCCTGCCTCATTTGTTAAGTGAATCCCTGCAGTTGATCAGTTAGTAACCCGGTTGTTAAGTCAACCTGGCTTCCTCATTGACTTTGCTTGTCAGAAGGTCGCAAAAGGGGATCACATGACACCCGGTCATAAATATGAGTCAGTTGCCCAGCATCTGAATTTTGATCATGTGACCATGAGGAATGGATGCTGGAAAGGTCGTAATTGTGAAAAAAACGGTCCGAAGTCACTTTTTCAGGGCCATTGTAGCTTTGAACGGTCACTAAGCGAGTTGTTGTAAGTCGAGGACTACCCTTATTCATTTTACTCTTGTTAATTTTGTTTACTTACTTCATATCCGCTCACCCCCATCCCCTGGGTGGAAAGTCAAGATAGTTCCATCCAGTGGTGAAATCCAATTTTTTTTACTACCGGTTCTATAGGCGTGGCTTGGTGGGCGTGGCTTGGTGGGCGTGGCAGGGGAAGGATACTGCAAAATCTCCATTCCCACACCACTCCAGGGGAAGGATATTGCAAAATCTCCATTCCCACCCCACTCTGGGGCCAGCCAGAGGTGGTATTTGCCAGTTCTCCGAACTACTCAAAATTTCCACTACCGATTCTCGGAACTGCTCAAAATTTCCGCTACCAGTTCTCTAGAACCTGTCAGAACCTGCTGGATTTCACCCCTGGTTCCATCATTTTATAATCAAAAGGATGTAGTGTTGTCATAGGCGGGGCCAGCCCATAGATTTCAGAAATAAGTTTTGTAAATGAATGAATTATAAAGTGGGCTTCAGAAGACCAACTGCTTGACTTGTCTGAGTCTTTGCCCCCCAACCTGATCTCTATCTAATGAGGAAGATCTTTACAATGGGGGTGGGGGAGGCTTTGACATGCAAAGCCCTCTCCTGACCCCTTTCCTGGTGGAGGGGTGGAGTCTGAAGAAAGCTCACCGCAATCTGGTTAGCCATCTGGCCCCATGTCAGCACAGACTATTAGCGCTTCCCCTTGGGGCTCTATAATGTCATTTTTCCACTTTGCTGCCCTCGGTCATTGCTGTGTTTGTCCACTTTCTGGCCTAAAAGCAAAGGGCTGAGCTGGGATCGACCCAGAAAATGAGTTGATTTAGTCCTTCAGTCAAAACATATCATGAGAACCAGCTTTGGGGAGTCGGTGCAATAGATCTCCAGCAGATTTCCGTGGTAAAACGGGGAATTCTTTTTTATTATTATTACACAGAAACACACCTGCACATTTACAACTGATCCATGCTTAGATGGGGAATTCTGGCAGTTGAAGTCACACATATTAAAGATGCTAAGGTTGAAAACAAAACCATTGCTTATGGGAAGTAACAGTTGATCTCATTCAAAGTTTGGTCGGGCACAACCCACATTAAATAAAAATTAACAAGTTAGCAAATTTTATTAAAAGGCAGAAAGTTACCAAATAATTAGGGTTGAGAAACTCTTCTTTTCAACTAAGCAAATCCAAAGCTATTAGAGGATTCCTGGAAGGTATATAAAATAAAGATGGAAGAGAAATCAAATTATAAAATAAATACATCTTCTGTCCTTTTAATGGCAAGAAAGCTGGACTAGTTTATATCAGCCCCAAATCAGGAGGGGTTCCCCCCCCACCAGCATGCTGGCTGGGGAATTCTGGGAGTTGAAGTCCACAAGTCTTAAAGTTGGCAAGGTTGGAGACCTCTGCTCTAAACAATACGCTGTAGGATCCTGTAGATCCCCTCTTAAGCATTTTAAGGGTCCCAAAGGTGCTTTTTTCAGGAGGCAACAGGACTTTTTTCTTTTGAAGACGTTTCGCTTCTCATCCAAGAAGCTTCTTCAGCTCTTAACTGGATAGTGGGGAATGGAAAGATATTATATTCCTTGCAGAGAGCTGGTTCATAAGTATCAGAATTAATCTGTATTGAATTAACAGATTAACAGAGTTGGAAGGGATTTTATAGGTCGGTGTTTCTCAACCTTGGCCACTGGATGATGGGTGGACTTCAACTCCCAGGGAATTCTGGGAGTTGAAGTCCACACATCATCCAGTGGCCTGGTGGCTCTGCAGACTAAAAAGCATTGTGATTAACACCAGCTGTCTGCAATTACTGTAAGTTCGAATCTCACCAGGCTCAAGGTTGACTCAGCCTTCCATCCTTTCTGAGGTAGGTTAAATGAGGACCTAGTTTGTGGGGGCAATAAGGTGACTTTGTATAAAAATATACAAAAGTATGAAGGCTATTGCTTAACGCATTGTAAGCCGCCCTGAGTCTCCGGAGAAGGGCAGCATATAAATCAAATTAAAAAAAAAAAAGGTTGAGAAACACTGTTATAGGTCATCTGGTCCAACCCCTATTCCCCCTCAAGCAGGAGACTCTACTACACCAGGGGTGGGCAACTGTGGCCCTTTTACAACCTGTGGACTTCAACTCCCAGAATTCCTGAGCCAGCCAAGCTGCCTCAGGAATTCTGGGAGTTGAAGTCCACAGGTCATAAAGGGGCCATTTTTGCCCACCCCTGTACTACCCCATTTCTGAGAAATGGCAGTCCAATCTTTTCTCCAAAGTCTCAAATGATGAAGCTCCCATATTTGTGTTAGTTTTAGACTAGAATCGTTGAGGCCACTTGGAGGTTATATCTGTGTCCTCAGGGTCCCCTGAGTGGTGCAAATGGGCGTGGAAGCTTCTTGGCTGCAGGGTGGTTTTTCTGCCCTGGCTATATCGCTTCCCTGTTGAAGACAGGCGCAGGCTGTTGAGGATGAGTCTGTATTTAAAGGGGGTTAAAGCATTTAAAAAAAAAAAAAAAAAAAAAAAAAAAAAAGAGGGGGTGGGTAGAGGGGCAGCAAGGGTAGGAATCCGGGGGGATGGAATAAGAAGGGGGGGGGGGGGGGGGGGGAGGGGAGAGAAAGAGGGGTGAATGGAACGCGAAAGAGGGGAGGAAAAACATGAAGGTTCCTTCCGGTTGGAACGTTCAGCCGCTGCAGGGCAAGAGATGAATGGAGGCCGCGTGGTAAGTGGGGGGGGGGGGGAAACGGGGGGGGGGGGGGGGGGAGGGAGAAGAAGGCGCCGGCAATGCGAAAGGGGCCGGTGGGCTGCAAGGCTGTGCAGGCGCAGCGGAGGCGGGAGGTGCCCGTCAATGCCGCCTTTCAGCCCCATCCTCCCCTCCCCTTCGCTTTCAGATAATCACAAAGCCCATCCTCCCCGGCCATCTTCCCTGCTATCTCACGAGATAAAGAGCAGCTTTATGGTCGTTGTTGGAGTGCGAGCAAACTGGCCCGCAGTAAAAATGAAGTTCTGTTGCCTGCTCTCAAAAGAAGCTATAAACATACCCATTAACATACATAACACACATATGCACCTGTGCGTGTGTATACACATATATACATCATACACACACACACACACATATATATACATATACATACATACATACATACATACATACGAGAGCGTATACACCAAGACAAATTCCTTGTGTGTCCAATCACACTTGGCCAATAAAAAATTCTGTTCTGTTCTGTTCTGTTCTATTCTATTCTATTCTATTCTATTCTATTCTATTCTATTCTATTCTATTCTATTCTATTCTATTCTATTCTATTCTATTCTATTC